>JAZHYW010003064.1:0-113302 GCA_037355805.1 Ixodes ricinus
ATCCGCTCTTGCGGACTCAGCCGCTCCGTCACACAAACTGGAAAATCGGTTGTGCTTCGTTATGATTTATGTATTTCTAGGATGCTTAGAGACCTCAGAGTGGATCATTGCCATGTTGAGGCGAGTCTCAAAAAGTTCCTCAGGGCATCTGTAACTCTGGGCGCAGTAGTGGGAATTGCCTTGCAACATGACATGCACTGTTTTCTTTTTTTTTCAAGTTATCGGTGGCTTTGAGTGTCCCCTTTTATGACCTACTCCCACCAATCCAGGGAAACATGCTAGAAAATTCTTCTCAGAATAAGCGAAGCACTCCTGCTGATATTGTTCACACTATGTAGATATTGTTGTACACACCGCCTTACTGTAGCTTTCACAATATTTCTAAAATAATCTGCGAAAACAAAAGCAACAACAACAGCCCTGATGTGTTTTAGAAACCAACAGCTTACCCGAGGAGTCTCAATTAGTGTTTCCGACTCGCCGTTTCATTTTCTAATACAGATAACGACTATTTGACTTTTGCCCGATTTTTAGAATTTTCCATAGATATACCTTCCAAAGGATTCCATTTCTGCGGGCAGCTGACAGCATGTGTGCGCCGCTTCGTTAACCTGAATTCTATTTTAAGACAGAACTGTCTTTCGTGTAAATCAGCCCTCAACTCGCTGGGAATATAGCGACGGAATTTCGCAACGAAACGGTTGAACGCTTCTAATTCCTCCCGGTTTTGTGATGACAGCGCGTAAAACCACAAGACATCCGAGACGCTTCAGAGCTGCGGAAACACTCTGGTTGTAACCTGTTAAAATAATTTTAAAGGTGACCTATTACCTCGGCGCATTATAAGGAAGTTTTTTTTGTGTGTAATTAGTCGATTTATTTTGTTCAATCGCACTACGGCGCGTTATTTATCAGATACTTCAAAAATGTTGAATTTTGTATTTTAGATTGTATTGTAGCTCTAAGAAGAAATAGGTAACGACAACAAAGAACCCTTCATTCATCCACGGGTTATTTTATAAATTATTATATGTTATATCCTGTAAAAAACAAAACAAGAAAAAAAAACTCCAGTTCAGCTTTCAGCTTTTGTATAATAGTGTTCAGGATTCAATTCAATTCAATTCAATTATTATTGATTCAAAGCTGCTGAAATAACAGGCACTTGTGTAATTATTCATCAACAAATCCCTTTATACAAGTAAAATAATATCCCAGATTTAAGTTTTCAAAAGGCGGCTGTGTTTTGGCGGCGCTTCACTGCGGACCACGGCGAAAAGCGACAGCAATTTTAGGGATGTAGTCCGCGGCCAGCCAGTATGATCGGCGATCGGAACACGCTTTCTGAGGCTGTTCTCAAGAACGCCGTCTGGTTCTAGTCACGCCCGGCTGAATCACGTCTTTGTTCAGTTGCTTTGCTTCAGTGTGCTGTTTGTTGTTTTTGCGTGTTCCTTTCGTATTTCGTCATGTTATTTCGCCACGGACGCTGGATCGAATGTTTGCAGCAATTTTCAGTACACACAAATGGACAAAAACGTATCTAAACCGCTTGCGTTTTATAAAAGAAGTGTTCTGCTCGTCAAACAGAGCTCTTTACTGCGAAAAAGGGTTTTCTGCTTCCGGTAAAACGCGTTCCATGCCATTCTAATAAACTGCGCGTCCGCCAATTTTCCCGTTAATTTCCACTCAGAAATTTGTCATGGTGTGTCGTTTTTAGTGAAGGTCGTACGCAAAAGCGTGGTTAGTGACTCCGTCTACTGCACTTCACTCGTAAATATTACGAGCGGGACGTGTTTTTGGGCCGAAAAAAATGCCTATTTTATTCATTTTGTTTCTTCCGGATTCACCCAAGCTGCATCGTTCTGCCGACGGGTTAACTTCTCGGTCGCTGGCTCGTCTTAAAGGGCTACGGAAACCAAATTTTGGTGCCCATCTCTTTTCTTTATTACAAAGCGGGATAATGTAAGACTTCACCAATAGTGATATTTCGTAGGAAAGCGCAAGAAATATTTAAACTGGAATAAACGATAATCAAAAACCACCTCGTGATTGTATGAGAAGCTTTGATGGAATGTCGTGACGACATAATGTCGGTATGACCAGCGTCACAACAGGAAGTACGCTCACTCGTAGAGATTTCTTGGTCCTGAACGATCACCGAGGCGTTTTGGTGAAGAAAATCACAACAGAGTTGGTCACCATAGGTTTCAATTTCGGGTGGTCTTTTCGGCACCGCCGTTGTTTAGAGTAATTCTAGGGATTGTGTCCGTACGACACAATGACGACGCCACAAAATGTCGATATAAAAAGCGCCCGAATGCCGAACATGTCGATGACGGGATATCCGCCTTGGTCGACTGCTACGAACACGATCGCTACGAAGTCAACACTACTATACCATAGTTGCTAAAAGAAGATTGCCCGGACGGATCAGCACAGCGGCGCACATGTAAACAAATTGCCGCGGGCGTCTTTCGTGTCTTCGGTGGAGGCGAAATGGAACCGAAGTCCAGGAAGATCCGTTTGAACTAAAAGAGTGTCAGCAAGAGCCACGTTAATATCTGTTCACACCTGGAGCGGAACCGTACTGGTTCCGCGCTTTTGGTAACCGCTTCAAGAAAGTTTCTTTTTACAGACAATTTTATGTACCGCTTGGCCACTAGACAGTCGCAGCTTGATGCTGACGTGACTTGCGGCAGGGAAAGATTAGAACGTTTTGAGTAGCTCTCAGAAAACTGGTTTAACTCGACATGTGTTGGCGTGCCATCATGTCGGAATGAAAAGGATATACTAAACAAAGTGTACGTACTCATGTTGCGTAGGCAATCTATTTGGCGTTTATTTTAACTTTACTAAGACCCTTTTACTGTTTGCAAACATAAACTCCTGCTTGCGGCCCAAGCTACTCACGGTCGCTCGGTATTTGCAAGCCTGTCTAGATTGCTTATGTCACCAGTGCTAGAAAGCATAAATGCCACACGGAAAAAAGTTGGAGATTTAACGGGTGCCTTCGGTTTTACGATTCCACGTGTTGGTGGAGACCAGTTTGTTTCCAGAATATTCGAAAAAATGTTAACTGATTTCGCACATCTCGGTTTTTCGACGTTTGCCTGGAGAATTGGTGGTTGAATATTAATGCGAATAGCATTCTTTGATACTTCACGCACTTTTCGCCTATGTATCTCTATCTATCTATCTATCTATCTGGCTATCTAACCTCTTACGCCGCGGGTCGATAAATAAATAAAAAAGACCGGCGCCGGCTGGGATTCGAACCGTTGACCCTTTGATCAGCAGGCAGACGCGCTAACCACAGAGCTATGAAGGCAGTCATTCAACGCACTCTAAACGGTTGTTTATATCTTTACCATAGGACGCGCTTACAGCGCTGTCACAGCTACCGGTGCGCGCGTTCCATCTCCCTCACCCTCTCCCGCGCTCGGGAGAGGGTGATGTAGCGGCCGTGCTCAGCCTCACGAGAGCGGAATGAGCCCTCGTGCATGGAACGCGCGCGCACCGGTAGCTGTGACAGCGCTGTAAAGCGCGTCCTATGGTAAAGATATAAACAACCGTTTAGAGTACCGTTGGTTGAGACTAGCTGAGACGCCAGAAAGTCTGGTCGGTACCATTTTGAGTGTTTGTGCGTATGGCGCGTGCTTTGCTCGCCTTCCTAAGTGACACAAACGCACGTGCTGGGCTGCGGAGATCGTGCGCAGGGCTGTGAAAGTGTCAACAAATTTAGAATCGCCTCAAGAGTGGGCTGGCGTATCTAGAGTGTGCCGGCCACCTGACGAACGCGCATAACTCCGCACCGTTTGATGGTATTCGCATTAACGTATTTCATCGACGTTTCAAGCAGTTGTGTTAAGTTGGACTCTGTTCCTTCGTATTGTGAACCGGAAGTTCGCTGGAAAGTCAAGACTGCAGCACCTCCTGGTGGCATTTGCGAAGAAAGGGTCTATGAAACTACAACACACACACAAAAATATATAACCAAAGGGAGTCCTTTTTGACGAGAGCGTTCGCCACCGCTGCACACGAAAACAAGCTCGACGAAAGGGTAAGACAGGTAATCTATCCAAAATAGAGGTCAGGGTTCAATGTATCCATACTGGAAGGGTCCAAAAAGTTCGAGTGGGCATATTCCCTTCAGCAAGCCAGACGTTTGTAGGCGCATGTTCTTGGCCAGGCTCGTCGGTGCGTCGCAGCAACGTTGCGTCGGAGTGCCTTCCTATCGACTAGCGTTCCAAGCTAGTCCTTTGTGGTAGATTGGTCGGCAGGATTGTTCTGGTTGTAGTTCTTTCGGGTATCCGTGGTTCCAGCGTTTGTCTCAATGACATTCAGTTTCAAGCACGTTTCCTTTTTCTCTTGCTGGTAGAAGTCGAGACGCGCAGGAAGAGCACGTAGAAATTACCGTGTGAAGTCGCGACGACGTAAGAGAGCAATGTTGCCGGCCATGTAGATGTTTATCGTAGAAAGTACAGCACTGGAGCTGTCGTAGGAGTTCATCGCAACTTGAGCAAAACTTGCGAAAATTTTAATTTGTTTATTCGAATTTGTGTTTAGATTTTTTCATACGCACTTTTTTGAAGTAAGATCGTTTCGTGAATAAGTTATGTTTTCTGCTTGCGGACGATGGAGACAAGAGAGACAGTTCATCCAAATACGGCTCTAGGTCGAATCGCATCTCGACCATCATGACAAGTAATGATGCAGCGGCGCCTTTGTCTTTATTATTGCCATCATACCCACCGCTCTCGTCGCTTTGGTCGACCATCTCAAGAGCCTGCGGATTTATGCCACTCTGAAATACTTTACTCAAGATATTGCATCTAAAATAGTTTTGTTAGTATTTCGGTATCTTGCCAATACACTTCGTCTAGAGTAGTTGCTACTCTGGCTTAATTACATTTCTTACTTTTTTGTCTACTCTGTTTCTTAAACACTATTTTCAACCTTCAAAGATATTTGTCGCCGGAACAATCTTTGGGACTATAACATCGTCCGACTCTAGGGAAAAGCTGAACCGATTGCAGGAGTGGAGGCAAGCGACAAAACACAAAACAGGAAACAAAGATTGAGCAAAGCGAGGTCGTTAAATGCCAACGAAAGATTAAATGGGCAGCCCTAAGTACGCCCGCCTTTATCTGTCCCTCTTTCCGTTTTTTAATTTTTTAACGCGAATAGCATTCTTTGGATACTTCACGCACTTTTCGTCTATGTATCTATCTATCTATCTATCTGGCTATCTAACCTCTTACGCCGCGGGTCGATAAATAAATAAAAAAGACCGGCGCCGGCGGGATTCGAACCGTTGACACTTTGATCAGCAGTCAGACGCGCTAACCACAGAGCTATGAAGGCAGTCATTCAACGCACTCTAAACACCTGTTTATATCTTTACCATCGCGCGCGTTCCATGCACGAGGGCTCATTCCGCTCTCGTGAGGCTTAGCACGGCCCCTAGCTCACCCTCTCCCGCGCTCGGGAGAGGGTGATGTAGCGGCCGTGCTCACCCTCACGAGAGCGGAATGAGCCCTCGTGCATGGAACGCGCGCGCACCGGTAGCTGTGACAGCGCTGTAAAGCACGTCCTATGGTAAAGATATAAACAACCGTTTAGAGTACCGTTGGTTGAGACTAGCTGAGACGCCAGAAAGTCTGGTCGGTACAATTTTGAGTGTTTGTGCGTATGGCGCGTGCTTTGCTCGCCTTCCTAAGTGACACAAACGCACGTGCTGGGCTGCGGAGATCGTGCGCAGGGCTGTGAAAGTGTCAACAAATTTAGAATCGCCTCAAGAGTGGGCTGGCGTATCTAGAGTGTGCCGGCCACCTGACGAACGCGCATAACTCCGCACCGTTTGATGCTATTCGCATTAACGTAGATAATCATTCCCAAAGGATGGGTTCTGCTGATTTTTTTTTTCAAGGTGTTTTTGAGTGGTATTCACCGCTTGGAGCTAGCAAACGTGCTGGAGACGTCATCGGGGATTTACACCTTTTGTTTGAGGCTAGAGTGGTTCCTTCAGCGGATGATTGTGGTTCAAATGCTTGGAGCGGTCACAATGAACCATCATCAGAAATCGCCGGTTCAGAAGGTTCTGGTATAAAAATTCGCGAGCACGTCTTCCAAGTCAGTGCAAACACTCTCTAGGCAAAAAAAAACAACTAGATCCTGTTGACTTTATTCAGCTGGAGCAACCTAGATTGGGCTTCTCCAAACCTCATCTTGTGCCTATTGTGGATTTACTTTGGCTCCCAATATCGGTAAAAAAGCGTTTTCTTATCTCCTTCGGGAAGTGCACATCGTTTTATTCTCAGAATACTCCAACCCAGTTTTCCACCAATTGGAGCCATTGATTCAAAGGGGTTTGGTGGACATTCTCTTGTTTTACTTGTGTTTCCCTATTGACCTTCCTAATATTTTTGACAGCTTGAAGGCAGAGGCACTCCCCCTCGACCTTGGCCGGGGAGACAAAATACTCGCTCATGGTAATTGATCAGCGACAGTGACTGCTGTCCTCTGGCCGACGTTTCTCCCGTGCGTGCATGTTTGCCATTCACTCGCGTTACTCATCATGAAGCTTGGCATGCCTGATCAACTTCTAGATTCGGCTGTTATACTTCGTCTCACCCTTCGATGGACTAAAGGCAAAAGCTACGGACCGCCAGATCCGATCACGACCCACTTAGAATTGTGCAGTATTTCGCTTTGATGGACGTATCGGTGCACGCGTCTCGGATCACTGATGAGGGGACGGGTAGACAGTGGTTCGAATCGAAGAGCACGGAGTGATTCAACAATTTTACATCGCAAGGAAAGCCACGACATATAGGCTCTTTGCAGCGTCGAAGCTATTGAAATGATGCGGCGCTTTAGGATTTGACCATTATTCGTCCACCCTAATCATTGTTAAGCGTGTCATAGTATAGCGTGGAACGTGATTGGACCTGGCGGCCAGTGGCTTTGGCATTTAGTCCATCGTAGGATAAGATAAAGTACAGGGATATGCAATGCCGGACTATGTGTCAAATCCGAAGAATCGCGTCAAGGCATATTTTGACCGTAATGCGGAAATGTCATGAGCCAAGCCTGCTGCCAAACTAAAGCACGCCACTTACCGTGCCTACAATACGTGATTCCCGCTTGTTTTTGTCATGTAGTGACAATGCATATTCGTTGTTATCGCTATCAGTGTCTATCGGCAACGCAAGCCGCGTTCGCTTATCATAACATGTTCAGTGTATATAAACGCTCATACGGAAATAAACCTTTTTCTATACCAACCGCGCTGTCTGATGGATCTATTACTTTGGCGACGAGGCAGATCGACGAGCGGGCGAGTCCCCTGTCGGGTAAGGCAAAATGTCGGACGGCATAATCGGCGAATATCGTCTCGGCACGAATGCGTCCTGGGATGAATACGTCGAACAGCTAGAGATGTTTTGCGCTGCAAACAAGATAACCACGGACGAGCAAAAACTAGCGGTTCTGCTTAGTTGTTGCGGCGAGGACACTTACGGGCAGATCGTGACCTTGGTCAAGCCAGCAAGACCGACGGCGGCAGGCTACGACGATATCAAGGGGCGGTGCGGAAGCACATGCATCCAAGGCCTTCGGAGCTGCACGCAAGATTCTTATTCTACAGAAGAAACCAAGCTCACGGTGAGGCGGCATCGGAGTATGTTACGGCACTCCGTAAGATGGCTGAAGACTGCGGTTTCGGTGACAAACAGCTTCCACTGGACGTCATGATGAGGGACCGGTTCGTATGCGGCATCAAGAGCGAAGCCGTTCAACAGTGGCGGCTCGCAGAACGCGACCTTACGATCGAGGTGGCGTACGACATGACGCTGACAGCGGAAGTAACGGCGAAGCAGCAGCGCGATATACGCAAGCAAGCTCAAGACGGAACCAAAGAAAGCGAAGGTCTGGTTTCATAGACAAGCATGAAACTGGACACCACGGTGGACGACGTCAGCTGCTTTGGCTGCAACGGCAAGCATGCACGCTCCGCATGTGCGCCGTTTTAGAAAAACTGCTTGTTTCAAATGCAAAAAAAAATAGGGACACGTGGCAAAAACATGTCGCTCAAAAGACGAGAGTCAAACGTCGCGGAAGACAACTGACCTGCGTAAGCGGGAGGGGAAGAACAAGGGCTTCTATGAAATAAGCGCATTGTTTTCTATATGCAAAGTGCGTGGCCACACTGGCAAGTTCATTATAGAAGTGCAGATTCAAAGGCAGGAAGTTACGAGCTCGATTGTGAGCTCGTAACTTTCGAGCTCGATTGTGAGCGAAGAGACGTTTCGGTTTATCGAGAAGAAGCAAGGTAAGATTCTATTGCAAAAAGCCGGCACAAAGCTTATAACCTGGCAGAATGAAACATTTTCCGTGGTGGGTCGGGCAAACGTGGAAGTGAAATTAAAAGGCTGCAGAGCAGAGCTACCTTTGTTAGTAGTAAAGGACCGTGGTAACAGTTTACTCGGACGTAGCTGGTTTGAGTGGTTGGACATCCGTTTCAGTGGAATTCAGCAGCTAAAGGTGGAGGACGTGACATCGCATTTTGGTCAGGTTTTCGGCAGTGACCTCCCTGGATTCAACGGACCGCCAGTTCACACAGATCTTCAAGAGGACGCCCGCCCGGTGTTTCTCAAGAGTCGTACTGTCCCGCTGGCCCTCAAGGACGACGTGGCTGAGGAAGTGGATCGCCTGGTGCAACAAGATGTCTTGGAGCCGGTCGAGTACAAACTGGGCGACACCGCTGGTAGTGGTGAGAAAGAAAAAAGACAGTTTGTGTGTTTTCTATAAAATTGGTGAGCACTGAACTCCTATTGCCAGTTACGCACTCCCACTGGGCAATGCGCATCGTGCTTGTGATGACACATCTCCATGTGGTGAATGATGTTGATTGGGGCGTAGCTCTCATGGTGCTTGTCTGCATAGACGTTGAGCCGCAGCGTGCAGAGCTTTTCGGTCTTTTCATCCATGCCAGATAGAGAATGTGTGGTATGGAACGTGGTTATATACGCATCTGAGCATTTGAGCGCAACGCCCTCTCGTCTATAAACGTTGAACCAATCCATGCAAAGTTTAACGCGATTATATACGCATTTGACCGCAGCGCCCTCTCCTGTATAGAAGTTGAGCGGCTACATGCAGCATTTCATCCATGACATACCCAGCTCTTGAGTTATTACCACAACTCAGAGCCACCTACTCGTCCCGCAGTCGTGGCCGAGTGGTTAAGGCGATGGACTAGAAATCTTCTGGGGTCTCGCCGCACAGCTTCGAATCTTGTCGACTGCGCAAACATTTTTTTCTTTCTTTAAGAAGACAGATCGGATGGCAATCGATGTGAGCACGGACGCCGGACGGACGGACGGACAAGGCAAGACCCTAAGAAGCTTCGCCCTAAAATGGAACCTTGCGTTTATGTGGGCATTTTTGTAGTACCGTAAACAAGGCTATTAAAAGCAGCGGGTACCCTTTGCCAGCGACCGCGGTAATGCTAGCGACGTTGAGTCGAGTAAAATCTTTACGGAGCTCGACTCAACTCAGGCGTATCAACAGCTCAGCCGAGATGATGAATCAGCAGAAATGCTGACCGTCAACACGATTAAGGGGCTATGCAATGTCTGGCGGCTGCCGTTTGGAACCTCGGTGGCGCCATGGGTGTTTCAGCGAGTCATCGACACGTTGTTGGGGGGCATTCCAGGGGTGAAAGCTTATCCCGATGATATCTTGATATCTGGAAGCAACGCTGACGATCTCGGTGAAGTCTGCCAAGGCTGTCCTCAACCTTCGCCCCATCATCAATTCCGCCGGTGACTTTCTCGTGACAGAATGCTGCATGATGTGTTGTTTAAACAAGAACCGCGCAATCTTGCACTAAGTTGTTCTTTGCTATTGTTTCTTCAAAACTTCCTTGACTTCTCTTACCATCCGTTCGGCACCGCCATTACTGGCGGGATGAAAAGGTGCTGCGAACACTGTGCGTACACCGTTTAGTTTCAAGAACGTTTGGAATTGAGCCCCAATGAATGTTGTGCCGCGGGGGTCTCAATCTTGGACTCAATTTGTAGCATATCCCGAATTATATAAAAGTAAATTTCGATTGCAGAAGCCAAGTTGCTTCTTGAAGATTATAAAGATCGCAGTGGGATGTGATTTTCAGTGAAGTTATCACAAGTAGAGCACCCCTTTTGACTTTTGTGTTTTTTTATTACCAGCTTGCAACTTGCAGTGTATCTTCGAATGTAAATCAATTAAATTTTCAAAGTTAAATAAATTTTCAGATAGGCATTTAAGTACCTCATCTTCAATACTTTTGTTGAGTATTTGGAAGAGTACTGCACACAGGAGACATCTACGCCGGCTCCGCGATATGCTAAAGCTCCCGGGTACTTCGACTAAGCGAGATTTTAACGCGTTGACGCCTCCAATTGGCAAAACTCATAACTACCTTTCACTTGACCTTGCATGGCATGATGACGTTGGCATCACGTCGGATCTGCCGGATCTCCCGAGATGCATCCAGCTCTTCAATGTCTGATTTTGAAGCGCTCGCAACAATCCAGGCATTTAGAACGAAAAATATAAACGTCCGCTTAAAATACAACCATGGGATTATCAATTCCAGGTTTATCTGATCTTCTTTAACTTATCTCCTGGTGGTTTCCGTATATCTTAAGTTGCGACTAAGCACCCCTTTAAAAAAGCCATGAAACGATGTTTCAAATCTTTTTTTCTCCTTAGCTTACCTACTCAACTCACAAATCAAAGAGGGAATGGAGGAAACTCCCCTCTTTTTCGGACCATGGTTCGTCTACACGGATATTG
The DNA here is from genome assembly GCA_037355805.1 of Ixodes ricinus. NCBI lineage: Eukaryota > Metazoa > Arthropoda > Arachnida > Ixodida > Ixodidae > Ixodes > Ixodes ricinus. The sequence continues at coordinate 10,843 of JAZHYW010003064.1, forward strand.
CGATTCTCCTTCTGGACGGTTAGCCTGTCGCTCAAAACTCGGACGAAAGTTGATTTCCCCTCCCCGTTCACCCCTAAGCTGACAGTGCTGTGGGAGCTACGAGCTCGTTGGACCAGCCAAAGTTCTATCTTTCGCCACGTGATCACGCTCTCTCGCGCATACCCACGCGCAAAGAATGATGTCAGGTGATGAAAGGGAGGTGGCTGATTGGTCCGGCAAGTGCGTGGCTCCCACCGCACTGTCAGCTTAGGGGTGAGGGGAATATAGGCGGTTACAAGCACAGAAGCTTGCCACCGTCATGTTCCTGCTCATGTGTGCAAGCACGCGCAATTAAAAGCCTATAAACTTAAGCTACCTTCACGCCAGACATGTACTAGTTACTAAAGAAGTTATTAAGCTGAGTTATTGAACATTGGCCTCAAAAGTAAATTGAGTAGAGCAGAAGGTACCGAAATGAAAAATAATTGACTAAATGACTAAGTACCGCAAAAAAGTAGCGAATTAATTTTGAATCTAATTTTATATTTTTTTATGATAACAAAAAGTACTTATGTTTTGATCCTTTGGAGAAATTCTGCTAGATAAATGTAAGGCGGTTTTGTGTTTTCAAAGAAATGCTTTAGTAGTTGGTTCTACTCTGCGTGCTTAATTGTCTTCTACGTTGTTTTTTGGTCAACGATGCACTGCGCATGTATCATTTATACTTACTCCTAGCCTTTTGTTTCCCTCACCCTATCTTCTTTAGCTGTAACTTACCAGATTAAAGGCCAGATGCCAATAGACGGTTGCCAGAGTGGACTTCCTGTTGTGGTTGCTAGAGCGTCGGCATGTTAAAAATGTGTTAAACTTTCACAGTATAAAGGTCTCTGCGAAAAGGTTGTCTGTGCTGACAAACACGAGATTGAAAGACCGGAATATGGGACAGAAAAGTGCAGTGTTTCGGCCATTTTCTTATAAATCTTTCTTTTCTTCTTCAAATATTTTTATTTTCTTCTACATACTAAATATCATACGGTTTAAATGCACTCAAAAGTCTACCGGAAAGCATATATTTGCAGAGTGTATTTTTGTCATACATACAAACATTAGCTTTTGGTTACTAAACATATCTCACATGTATTTGGAACATTTTATGTTTGCCTATAAACATATTGGTTTATTTAAAGTATACTTGGAAAGCACTATTACTGACGTAATTTTCAAAATATTAATGAATACAAAACTGTTATGGTATGGTAAATATGGTATAGTAAATATAAAAGTCTAATGTTTTTAGTGTATTTATGAATATACGTTATACTTGGAATGCTCTTCAAAGTACATACATACAGGCATATTTCAGACGTATTATTTTTGCTAAGGGTGATGCGGAGCAATGGCGGCTCATGAGACGTCAACCCGAGCCAATGTATACAGGCCACGCCTCGAGTTTCTTAAGCTGGCAGGTGGCTATATTTAGTAAAACGTCAAGGAATAGAAGTCAGTACGGCCACACAAGGTCTATTTTCTTTTCGTTATTTGTCAGCACACCTTCATCAAAGGTCACCAACTGCTCTCCATAACAAAGGTAATGTTGGCAGCCACTGACAGCTTCAGAGGCGCTTTATGGTCCCGCTTCTCGCTTTTTGATTCACTAATTCTTCGATCGCCTCGAAATTTTATTGACTGTGGAGTTGTAATAAAACCAAGACACGCCATGTCATGTGTCTAATATGATGTCAACGACCAGCAATTCACCTTTGATCTGTTACGCGTAGGCATGGTTAAATACATCAAGGCCAAAATGGCGGCTCCCAGGGGGTCTATAGTGGCCGACGTATGCACGTACTCTCTATGACGCAAAGCTTCCAAGCCTACCTCCGCCCGATGTCTCGCAGCCGGTATTCAATCATAGGCCATCCAACCCGCCCACGCACCAGGTCCTTCAGAGCAGACAGCCTTCTCCGTGTCATCAGTGGGAAAGAGGAAGCTAATACCTCCATTTCCGGTTCCGCTAAGATGATCCAATCCAAACAGAGCACTCTGTCTGCTCCGTGGCGTCTGCACTTGGTGCTGTCCGTGCGAAAGACAGAGGGCCGAATAGATGAGAGGCGATCGTGGGCGTACAGAGTTCCAAACATAAAGTCTGACAGAGGAAGCTCGGAGGGCCCGGGCAATCCGAATTTCTCCGTACTTTGAATAATAGATCCGAGCCGTCGCTTCAAAGGAGCTTTCGATTTCCTCGTAGTGGAGGTGGGCTTCTTCAATCACTTGCTGTTGGCGGGATTTCCCTGAACTTAAATTTCACCGATTCCCATGAAATATGTTTCTGAAACTGGAAACAATCCTCTCTTAGGGTTTAAAGCTAGTTGCAATTTTGCATAAAAGTTGTCGCGAGTGACGTAAAGTGATTACCCGAATCGAGTCCCAACGCCTTCTTTCAATATATAAACAAAGAAGCACGAAAATCTGGTTTTGTGTATCCTTATAAATAAGAAAATGCACTCAAAATTTTCCCAATCAGCGCACATCAAATATGAAAATTTCCTCTATCGCTCTACCCCTCCAACCTTTCTTCTTTTCAGACAGCGATAAAATAATCAAGCAGTTTAGTAGATGTTCTATAAAGGAACACCCAAAATGATATATATATCACGGCCACTCGATGCACGCACGAGGTGCGGCCAGCCGCGTCGCGCCTCCGTACACGGGCGAGAGCGTGAAGCTGGAGTTTCCAGTCGCGGCCGTTATTTTCGCGGGGGCGCTGCTGCTCCGGGCTTCGCCGGCAGTCAGGGAAGACTCGCCCACGCCGGGACGCGTGCAGCCACGTACAGCGGAGTGAGGAAATCGGCCGTGTTTGTGATTTATTCGGTACAAATTTGCCCGCGCAAGCGTGTGCCAGTTGCCGAGGCTTTGGAAGTGGTGTTTCATGTGCGTGACGCAATGCCGCGAAACTGTTGTGTGCCCCTGTGTGGCACAGCTGCGGGGAAGGATCCTGGCATCGGGTATCGCGAGTTTCCCTGTGACCCGGAACGTCGGCTAGCACGGCTGAAAAAACATTTATTGAGAAGGACCAGGTGGAAAGGGAAGCAAGTGGGAGTCGAATGAGAGGTCTGTGGTTTGTGCCCTCCATTTTACTGAGGACGATTACAAAAAGACGACGAAACTGGGGGTCCTGCTTCCATCCGCAGTTCCGACCCAGTTTCCCAACTATCCGCGGTACATGCGAAAGGAAAACGGACCCGCAAGGAAATGGCCTCGAAGCAACCAGAGTGATCGTAGCTTGGTAAAAGGGGTGGTCGCCAAACCTGAAGACTTAGCAGAAGGCCCAATTATAAATGAAGCTCACCTGCTTTCCGGTCGCGATAAAAGGAAAACTCCACTCCTGATGCCCGTATAGAAATGTGGAGCGAGAATGCTTTGCTTGTTGACGAGGCATGCCAAACCTCGCTAAACCTAGCGCACATGATGGACGAGCTAAAGAAAACAGAGCACCGACTCAAAGCGCAAATCGCACGTCAGAAGAGCGCGTTTCAAAAACTCCAAGCAAGCTGCTGCGGCCACTACTAGCATATTGGGCTGGGAGTATTATTTCTACAGTCGAGCGATTTGTGCAGCTTGCACACGAGCCTCTTTCTAGGAAAGTTCTGCGCTTGTAAAGTCTTTTTGTTTTTTGCTTTATGAGTTTGGTTTGAAAAGCCGAGCTCCTGACTGTCCCTCAGTTCTGTTTTCTCAGTAAGAGTTGCTATAATTAAGGCACACTAATCATGTGGTTGGTCCGGCTTATTATTCTTAATTGTGTCAGGGTCCCACTGAACAGGCAGTTGATTAGCTCTTTCTACGACTACCCAGTTCATAGAAACTGTTCATGATCTCGCTCAAAGGATAAACTGTCGTGGTCAAACTGGTATAGTATTTCTAGATTTCGCAAAGGCGTTTGACAAAGTATCTCACCCAAAATTGTTATTGAAAATCAGTGCTGTCTTTAAATATGTACCCATCACGAAGTGGCTTTCTTCTTATCTTTCATTACGGGGACTGTATGTTAAAGCTGGGGGAAGCAAATCCACACTGTCCCCAGCTGTTTCAGGTGTACCACAGGGGAGTGTCTTGGGCCCTCTTTTATTTTTGATTTTTATTAACGATCTGCGCAATGACATCTCAGTTCCAAACAGACTATTCGCCGACGATTGTGTTATTTACAATAAAATTGAAACATCAGATGATCAAATCGAATTAAACTGTAACTTAGAAAAATTAAGAAGTGGTGTAACATTTGACAAATGGTTCTAAACCCTGGAAAATCGGTCTTCGTGTCTATTGCGAGAAAGAAAAATGTTTTGGCTTATAATTATTGCAATTTGAGCGCTAAGCTTGAGAGAGTAAAAGAACATAAATACTTAGGCTTAGTATTTACTCCTGATCTAAACTGGAACATTCACGTTGATAACGTATGCATCAAAGCTAATAAAGCGCTGTGGCGCCTTCGACGAAACCTCGCTATTGCAACTTCTGAACTAAAAAGTTTGGCTTATATGACGCTGGTAAGACCCGTCATCGAGTATTCTAAAATTGTATGGAACCCATATACCATTACAAATTTTTCCAATAAGCTGCAGAAAACTCAGCGACTCGCATCCTGGTTTATTTTTAATAAATACAGCCACGTTCATTTTCCCACAAAACAATGTGAACTCGCTAATCTTCCTATGTTTGAATCAAGAACGAAATGTGAAAGGTTAAAATTTATTTTTCAGATTATTCATAATTGCGTAAAGACAAAGAAATCTGAGTACTTTGAAATTTGCTCCACCGAATCCTCAAGACATCGTCATAGCATGTACATTCCTAATTCACCTGTTAAAAACGATTGCTTTAAGTACAGTTTTTTTATTCCGAGGGCTCTTAGAATATGTTACCTCATTCCGCTGTGATATCTATGTCGCTAAATGAATTTCTTGAACGTATCAGTGATGTTTTATGTGTTACAAATTAAAACCCCTATAGCATGTGTAAAGAAATGTTCCAAACTACGAAGTGATCCGTTCGGTAAACTGCCGAAATTACGAGTCGTCTCAATATACTTGAAACCTTTGTGTACGTTTGTACGTAAGCGTATATGTTTGTTTGTTGTCTTTTTTTCCACCCCTGTAATAGCCCTGTGCAAGGGCTGACAGTATCAATAAATGAATGAATGAAATGAATAAAGTTCATTGCGATACGTTGTAAAAGTAAACGCTGAGAAAGATTATCATAAAGATCAGCGGAAAAACCTATATTTTCAAAATGTAGTTTATGTGACTGACCCGAACGCTTAACTGGTCAACCACATTCGATAAAAGACAATATTTTTTGTAGGCAAATCCTATGACACATGGATCCTCGATGAAAGTGAGCCATCAATGAATGACCTGTGCGACGAAAGCCGCCGTTATGGTGGGCCATTCTGGTGATTGCTAGCACACAGATCCCTGTGCGGCAAGCCGACCGTGTGCGCCGGCAGATATGTTTAAACTCACACTAAATAAATTTCGTTTGTCCTCTGAGTATGAAGTACAGCCCTCGTATCCTGAACATAGCAAGTACAAAACATCCCCCACGCACATTCGTGTGCACTGTCGAGGCGATAAACGCGCGTAGCGCGCGTGTTCGGTCAGGCGGCCGCCGCGCTCCTCACGCGGAGCTCCCTCCCCCCAAGCCCGGAGCAGTAGCGCCGCGGCGGCGGCGCGGCGAACTAGGCGCCTCACGCCGTTTTCGGCCGACGCGGCTGGCCGCACCTCGTGCGTGGATCGAGTGGCCGTGTATATATATACATAAGTAACGGCCATGCTGGCGTATGAGCCGGAGGTGTAGGTAAAATTCGATTGTGAACCTTCAGGGAAACAACAGCGGACGGATTAACGGTCAAACTAAACCCGTTCGTTGTTGTTTCACCAAAGCTTCCTCATTGTCATATATATATATATATATATATATATATATATATATATATATATATATATATATATATATTACATAGAAATAAAGTAATCGAACACCCTAGAGACAATTAAAACGCTCTTTCAATGCTGCCAGTAGGTTTTAATTATTCAGTGTTTTCTTTTCAACTTCAATCCAGTTAGAACATACAAACACGTAAACGTCGATCGCACATTGCATCTCTTCAGTTGACCTCTGACGAAGTGCGATTCAGTTGCCTTCTTGCTCGAAACCTCGAATTATCCACAAATTGGCAAGGCGCTGAAACTTTTAAACACTGCCAATAGAGTAGTCAAATATTCAAGAGGGTACCACTCATATACACAGCTTAGATCTGTAATACAATCCCCGAAACGCGTGTTCGACTGTGTGGTTTGCGTTTTATACGGCCCATGTATCTCAACTGGTACCGAAGTTCCAACTGATGAGGTCACGAGAGACGGCGATGTGATGTTGTCGGATCTCGCGAACCTGGTGGTTGGTCGTAGAAGTTTTTGTTAAGGATACGAGCCAACACGAGTGTCGCTGTCGTCTGATGTCTCAACACCCGGCTGCTGCACCATTTTGTAAACTGCGTCAAGCTGGAGAAGGACCTACAGCAAGGCAGCTGCCCGCCATTTCCGCCTCCGCGGCTGCGCACGCCACCACCAGGAGTGGCGGCAGGCAAAAGTGTAACACAGCTATGACGTCGTGAAGCGGAAATCGAGAGTCGACATTTGATGATGGGGTAAACACAATAGTAGGAGAGGCGTTTCACACGTTATAGTCAATGAAAGCGGGTGGAGGGTACCGAAAAATAAATAAAATCAGTTTATGCATAGGTGGCGTTATGTTTAAAAGTAAGTTTGTACGAAAAACCCACTGAAAAGTCGGTCCTACAGAAGTTTTCTAGCATTATTGATCATCGCATTGCGGAAGCAAAACCTGGCCTTAAACTAGAAGGTTTCTGATTCACATTCCTGTACTTCTTAGAGTGTATAGCTATGCGGCCATGAAAAAGAACACAGACAAAATGACTTTGTCAACGACGGGGGAGAGCACAATCAAACGCATTCAAACAGCACTCGACAGGAGTCCATAAATTCGTTAACTGCGCACCATACAATTTCCCGTAAGCAGAGAGTGTTCCGAATAAAACAAGCAAAATTTATAATTAAAAAAAAAATTAGAGGTTTTTGTCTGTTTGAGACAACGACCCCGCTCATTCGAGAACTTCTTTAGTTTTAAGCTTATATTTAAAATCTGGAGGAATCTCTCAAGCCTTCTCCTTTTTTGTTTGCGGGAACTGCATTGCTTCGTCGTGAAGCTGCAGACGACGGATTGCACTGATGAGACGGATTACATGTTCATATTGTCACGAATGGACAGGCGAGGAAACAAAAGAATAACTGGAAAACTGAAACGTTTAATGGGGCGAACTTGTGCCCAAAAATAAAAAGGCAAAGAAAAAGATAACAACAGAGCGTCGCGGGCGTCGAAGGCGGCGAAGCAGCAAGGTCGAACGCTGAGGCGAAACTGATTCCGGCTCGCCACGCGGAGCCCCTTATGTACATGCGTGGGCTTCTGGAATAATCGCCCCGCAAGGTTCGGCGTGTAGAACTTTCTGACCTCGAACAAGCAACACGGTTCTCGAATTTACCAGAACATTACATTAGATGTCTGCAAAAGGCGTCCCCGCGGCCAGGAATCGAACCCAGACTTTTCGTGTGGTAGGCAGGCGCTATAACCGTTAGGCCACGCGCGCGCTGCCTGCCTGGCGAAGCTGCGCGCGTGGCACTACTCCCCCCTTTAAAAAGTGCATCGCCCCGATGCAGAACAAAACAAAACAAAGCAAACAAAAAGAACTGTAAGCTAAAGAGTCATTTGGAAGACATAAGGTCCACAGTCCTATCGAGCATAGTGCGGCTTCATGCGCACGACGTGGACGACTTCTGGTCGTGGAGGGCGGCGTGATGAAGTCCGTGTTCCGTCGGGCATCACCTCGTAGTTCAGATCCCCGAGTCGACGAAGCACTCTGTAGGGTCCAAGTAGCGCTTCAAGAGTTTTTCGCTGAGACCATGGCGGCGGATCGGTGTCCACACCCATATCCGGTCTCCGGGTTGGAAGTGGACATCCCTGCGACAAGCTTATACCGGCGTGCGTCGACTCGCTGTTGCTCTTGAATCTTGATTCTTGCCAGTTGGCGAGCTTCCTCCGCGCGTTGAGAGATCAGTTGGGCGTCGTCGTTGCCATCGTCGGTTGGCACGTGAGGGAGCATGGCGTTCAGCATCGTGGTAACCGTCCGGCCGCGTACCAGTTCGAACGGCGTCATTCCTGTGGTTTCTTTTACCGCTGTGTTGTACGCAAATGTAACGTACGGCAACACCTCGTCCCACGTCTTGTGCTCCACGTCGACGTACATGGAGATCATGTCGGCGATGGTCTTATTGAGCCGCTCTGTTAGCCCATTGGTCTGCGGGTGATAAGCGGTGGTTCGTCGATGGCTGGTGCGACTGAGCCGAAGTACCTCTTCAGTCAGCTGTGCCAGGAAGGATGACCCTCGATCTGTGATCAGCACTTCCGGTGCGCCGTGTCGAAGGAGAATGGACTCGACAAAAAACTTGGCAACTTCCACCGCTGTTCCCGATGGGAGGGCTTTCGTCTCGGCGTATCGTGTAAGATAATCGGTCGCGACGATAATCCACCGGTTCCCTTGCGTCGATGTTCGGAATGGCCCAAGCAAATCCATTCCAACCTGCTGGAAGGGCGTAGTCGGGGCAGATATCGGCTGCAGGAGTCCTGCTGGCTTTGTCGGAGGCTTTTTACGTCGTTGGCACTCATGGCACGACCGTGTGTACACATGGACGGTTTTTGGGAGTCTCGGCCAGTAGTACTTGTCCCGAATCCGGGGAGCGTCCTGCTGTAGCCAAGGTGTCCAGCCGTTGGGTCGTCGTGGCATACTTGAAAGATTTCTTCTCGCAGGCTGGCAGGCACAACCAGCAGCCAGGCAGCGTTGCTGGTTCCGAAGTTCTTCTTGAAGAGCACGCCTTGCCGCAGAAAGAAGCTTGACAAGTCTCGGGCCAGGACTCGCGGAACGGAACTTCCTTGACCTTCGAGGTGGTCGATCACGGCGCGAAGTTCCTGGTCGTCTCTTTGGAGTGCTCCCATGTTGGTATTTGTAACTGCTCCGAGAAAACGAGCGTCATCGTCGTCATCGGTGCTGTCAGGAGGAGATTCGACTGGGGCCCTAGACAAGCAGTCGGCGTCATTATGCTTGCGGCCAGACTTGTGCACAATGGTTACGTAGAATTCTTGCAGTCGCAGACTCCTCCATGCGAGGCGTCCTGATGGGTCCTTGAGGTTTGGTATCACGCTTGGCGCTTGGCACGTTTGGCGCTTCACGGACATGCGGGGTACCGCATGTCCGTGAAGCGCACCCCTCCAAGTTCCCGCAGTACAAGTCCGAACCCAAGCTCCGGAGGACCCGACGAAGACCAGATCGAGGCCCGGTTCAGTCGTCGCACCCAGGGCCTACACCCGGAATTCGGACTTCTGCCACCCAGGACCAGGCAGCCAACGAGGCCGACAATGGACGACCAGCAGTCGCAGACCCCGGCCGCTTCTAACATCATTTACCTGCCCGTCACACCACGGACTCCGACGCCTTTCCACGGGGAGATCCACGAGGACGTAGAGGATTGGCTACAACATTACGAACGAGTGGCCCGCCATAACCGATGGACACCGGAGCAGTGCCTTCAAAATGTCTACTTCGCTCTGGAAGGCACGGCACGCACCTGGTTTGAGAACCACGAAGCGTCGATTTCGTCGTGGGAAGAATTCCAGGCCGAGCTGCGACGCACCTTTGCCAACCAGCAGCGACGACAGCGTGCCGAAGAACTTCTCCAAGCAAGACACCAAGGGCCAAACGAGAGCGTCACAAGCTTCGTCGAAGACGTTCTCCGCCTCATGAACCGCGCCGACCCAAACGCTCCCGAAGAGAAAAAGTTGCGGGTCCTAATGCGGGGCGTGAAAGAAAACATCTTCGGGGGCCTCGTGCGGAGCCCGCCTACCACCGTCGAAGGTTTCATCACTGAGGCCACCAACATCGAACGTGCCCTTCACGCGCGGGCCTCACACTACCAGAGACTTCCCGGCTTCGCTGACCTCTCGCCGTCCAGCTGCAGCATCCCGGACATCCGCGACATCATCCGGGACGTCGTCCGGGAGGAAATCAAGAAGTTCCTGCCTGCTGCCCACCAGCCTGCTTCGCTCTCAGTAGCCGAAGTTGTCCGCGAGGAAGTTCAGCGGGCGTTCCACCCTGAGGCTCCTGCCAGCGTAGCGGCACCCGAGGAGCCCTCCCTGACCTACGCGGCGGTAGCTCGGAGACCGGTGCCAGCTGCCCGGCAGTATTCCACGCCGCCCCGACGCGAGCCAGAGCCGCAGACCTTCCGACGCCGGGAAGGGCAGCCCCAGCCCGTCCGTACTGAACAACCGGCGCCTAGAAAGACGGATGTGTGGCGCACGGCCGATCGACGCCCGCTGTGCTACCACTGCGGTGAAGCGGACCATATCTACCGTCGATGCCCCTACCGCCAGCTGGGCCTACGAGGGTTTGCGCCCAACGACCCTCGACCACGTCTTGGAGAGCGACCTCGGGACATCGAGGACTACCTCCGCCGCTCGTCATCTCCTGAGTCGTCTTCCCGCCGAGGATTCCGTTCACCGTCTCCGCGACGCTCGCCATCGCCCTTCCGCCGGTCTCGTCGAGACAGCCTGTCACCCATCGCTTCTCGTCGGGAAAACTAGGCGCGGCAATGCCGGGAGGTGGTGTTGCCGAAGACGAACGATGCCAAGATCCTCCAAGATCGTCGGAGCTCTCCCACTCTAACGCCGCAACGCCCCGAAACGACGTTTCTGCAACAGTGACGAATAACCTCAACGTTATCATCGACGGCCACGACGCGACGGCGCTCGTCGACACCGGAGCAGACTACTCCGTTTTGAGTGGGAGACTCTCTCGTCGCCTTCGGAAAGTTATGACGTCATGGGACGGACCGCAGATACGAACCGCCGGCGGACATCTCATCACCCCAGTCGGGATCTGCACTGCTCGCGTTGAGATACACGGTGAAACTTGCCCTATCAAGTTCGTTATTCTGCAAGACTGTTCGAGGGACGTCATTCTCGGAATGGACTTCTTGTGTGAATACGGCGCCATCATCGACCTTGCTAAGAACAAGCTGACGCTTCGGAAACCTGTTCCATCGACGGAAGATCCCAAAGCGACGTTAGCTGCGGTGCGAGTCCTTACCAACCACGTAAACCTGCCGCCGCTGTCAAGTGTCTTTGTGCCCGTCGGGACCGAAGAAGCCACCTGCGGGGTTGCACTGTTGGAAGGAAGCGTTCAACTTCTCCTAGGACGAGGGATTGGCGTTGCAAGAGGCGTAACCAAGCTCCAGGACGGGCGTACCGTAGCCCTTGTCACCAACTTCCGGCAAGAGTCGCAGCACCTTACAAAGGGTACAGCTGTGGGATACATCGAGGAAATTCAGGACTCAGCCGCGATCACCGCGATCTCAGAAGACGCCTCTCCGACGCAGCATACGAGAACCACGCCGTCAGAGCTCGACATCGACCCGTCGCTCCCAGCCCCACAACGACGAAAGCTCAGTGACCTTCTCGGCGAGTTCAGTGAGTGCTTCTCCACGTCGTCGAAGGTGCGCCAAACGACGGTTGCGAAACATCGAATAATCACTGATGACGACCCTCTCCCTGTGCACCGGCCACCGTACAGAGTCTCCGTGAAAGAAAGCGAAGTTACCCAGCACCTCCACCAAAATGTCACGAATGGACAGGCGAGGAAACAAAAGAATAACTGGAAAACTGAAACGTTTAATGGGGCGAACTTGTGCGCAAAAATAAAAAAAGGAAGAAAAGATAACAACAGAGCGTCGCGGGCGTCGAAGGCGGCAAAGCAGCAAGGTCAAATGCTGAGGCGAAACTGATTCCGGCTCGCCACGCGGAGCCCCTTATGTACATGCGTGGGCTTCTGGAATAATCGGCCCAGAAGATTCGGCGTGTAGAACTTTCTGACCTCGAACAAGCAACACGGTTCTCGAATTTATCAGAACATTACATTAGATATCAACCAAAAGGCGTCCCCGCGGCCAGGAATCGAACCCTGGCTTTTCGCGTGGTAGGCAGGCCCTATAACCGTTAGGCCACGCGCGCGCTGCCTACTTGGCAAGCTGCGCGCGCGGCAATATGGGATTATCTTAACATAAAAGTAAGACAATAAATTAACTTCCTTTTTTAGAATAAATTGGTAACGGGCGAGTGACTCCTCAAGTGCGCTCCAAAATGTCTTGTTATTTATCGAAAAATATTGAAGACCAGGACTTACCAAGTTTTCCCGGGATGCAACGCAGAGAGCCCTTTTGCTTGGCCGCTGACGCTTGATCTTTCAGTGTTCCCTCAATATTTAGCGGGAAGGTTGACAAAAAATCGTTCCGCCTTTGAGTGTTCTACAACTAAGCTGCGGTAACTGCCAAAGCGCTGCGCACAATTACACACCCGTGTGTATATTTAGCAGATTTACGTTCTCCTAAATATAGCGAACGGTGTTGCATCGGCACATGGGACATCACGTGAGGTATAGCATTGCATGCCACTCTAAAGTCACGTGGTAATGTAACTTCACCCGATGCGGTCACGTGACACTACATTCCCTGTAGATGTAGTCGAGGCATTTTGCTCCTATACGGCGTCTCAGAATCACCCCCAACGCCACATCCCGTGGCACCGAGCGGACAAATTATTTTCGCTAAACTCAGCGGGTCACGCGGGGGACGCTCAAACGCACCCCGGGCATCGGCGGTGAAACCTCGTTAATGACGGCTTCCCTTGTAATACATTCATATTGTCTCGGTGTAAATGGCAGAACAACAGTGAATAAAGATGCGGCGCAGGTTTTGGAAATAGCGTAGAAATATAGTGAAGCAAAACCTGAACATTTTATGGACCAAGCACTCTCCACACAGGTAGAGTCCGCGGGATAAGACTTAAATAAAAGCGCCTTTATAATTAGTTTGTCCGCATGGTTCGCAAGAGAAGTTTGCTTCTTGCAGGTTTTATTTGTGTCAAAACGATCAGTTGTTAGTTTCCCGATAACTAGCACTTTATACTGATTGATCAAAAAGTACGTCACTCTAAGCAGAACATACACAAAGGCACCCTACTCTTTACCGATGTCTCAGATATGCAGCACGTACAGCGAATGAGTGAGTGTAACCCTCACTAGAGTGAGGTTGCACTCTGCTGCCTGGAACGCGTCTCCTGCTATACCCCTTCTGAGCTCAAGTAACGAAGTAAAAAAAAGTAGGGCACCTCGCGGAGCGTGACGAATTTCCCCCTTTATGTTGATAATTAAGATATATGAAGGTGAATTTTTAATTAGATGCATGTTATCTTAGCAAGACGTACACGTTGCAAACGCCAAAAGCATCGCCTTTTCTCCCACAACCGAATCTCGTAAGAACTATTTCGCGCCGCGTACGAGCAATGCTCAAAACATGATTTTCTCTTGCGACGAAAACGGGTATAGTGCGTTTCCCGTGTCCTAAAAACTGATCTTTCGATCTCCGCCCATACTGCGTCGATAAGAGCGTGGATGCGCGCTCTTGCCAAAGCAAGTGTCACTCGCGTGCCCGTCGAAAGCTCTGGAGCTGACGTCCCATCCCGCCGTCGTTTCGCACATTGTTTTTCGTATTTTGATACACGTTTGAGGTAGACAATCGTGATACTGACATTCCCCGGGTACAAGACCCTCAAAAAGGTAACCTCGAATTATATATATATATATTTTTTTTGCTTATCGCGTCGTGTTTTTTTAGGTAAAGAATTTGAGAAGAAGATCGGCATTTATTGGCTTGTGTGAGAGGGGTGAACGGATGTAATACACAAAACAAAACCATAAAAGTTTATCAGAATTGTGGGATAAGATATAGCGTCGCAGCACGAACTTCCCCTCTAACGTCATCACTATATTCGCTGTCAAGGTGAGAACAGAGGGCCTCTCTTTTGAACGCCCAGCAGCCCCCAGCACGTACTTGTGGCCTTTCGCAATGCTTTTGCTGCGCCTGCACATTCGAGGCTCGGGAGACGCCGAAGCATAATGGAAGGCGGGAAGCTCGTGCTGGAGCTGAGACAACTGAAACTCCTCCGTGCCGTTCTCATTCTGTCAGTGACTAGAGCCATAGCCTCCTCTGTACTCACAAAGCCTTGCAGTTCTACGACGAAGCCATAGAATGCCCGGTGTCAGATTTGGAGCGCGACGATCTGGTAGCACAAAGCATCAAAGAGCCATTTCTCGGGAAACCTGGACGTCAGCGCACAGCTTTTGCAGCGGCGAGGACCGAAACACACTTGTTCGCTCGGGAGAAGTGTGTTTCGTCGTCTCGTCGCAGCGGGGCGCCAGTCACGTGGCTCTCCTCTCATCCGTTGTTTGCCGCTCCACCTTTTCCATTTCGGCGGCCGCTTTTGGAGGCGATCTGCCAGGCTTTGTCAGCATATAGGAGACTATGACTAAGCGTGTCTTTACAGCGCCTCGGAACAAGAGTGACGCTAGCAGACGGCGACGCCAGGATGCATGCATCTGCTGCCTTGCGGCGTACTTCCTGTCGGGCCTTCAATAATGAGAGCGAGGAACAGGACGAGACGGAACAAGCGCGCACTAGGTTTTGCTAGTCAGTCGTACCACAAACCAGTCGCCCTGAAACTTTGACTGGACCAGTCGGTCCTTCTGATTTCTGCGTGACGCGTACAGGGACCCGGAGATTACTTAACACCGTAGTCAAGCTAAAGCGCTCTTGCAACTTAGTAGGGTTGGAAGTCAACCAGCAATGTCGCGATCAGCAGGACTTGTTGTTTTCCAGGGAGTACTAATGGAACGTCACACGCGATAGATCGGCAGCACATTTTAAAATCTCCTTTTCATTTCAAAACCCCAAGCCCTGTATTTAGATGGTCCTTTTTTAAATTGTGAGTTTACTTCGTCCTCAGAGTGATCCCTCGAGTTCTGCCTGATGACATCACAAAAATGTCACTCTCTCTTCTGCCGCGATGCTGGCTGTGGCAGCGCAATGGAGGTGCACATAGCAGACGCTTGTGCTGCCACTGTTCGCGCTCAGCTCAACAGTTCACGGAAACTGAAAGGCCTAACTGCTCTTCACCTCTCTCCATCACCCTATCAACATCATCATGTTGATAGGGGCGATAACATCGTCACGGAAACTACGATGACCTTGTTTTTGGTGCAGATGCTGCTATCCGCTGCCCTGTCAGCGGCGCAGCCAGCTGCCCCTCCTGGATGCACACTCACCGTCAACGCCCCTTTCTTCCTGGACGCGAGCACCTTCTGCATGGTGGATACGCCCGACGCCCCGGCTTACATCCCGCCAAAGCTGAACGACGAAAACTTCTTCGCCTGCCAACATGGAACGATGTCCGATGCATGTCTTCAAAAGCACTCAACGCAGCTCTACCAGTCGGGGCGCGGCATCGTCACGGAAACTACGATGACCTTCTTTTTGGTGCAGGTTAGTTACTTTAAAAATACCTCATGTTTTCACGATGATGACCCTTGCCTGCTTGCGATGTTGTGCCCCAACGACTTGTTTGAATTGTGTAAAAAAAGCTACTGTGTCTAGTTCTGAACTATAGTTACGTGGCGTTTCTAATGCAGCTTCTCATTCTATCGGGTGATGTAGAACTAAACCCCGGCCCCACAGAAACCATAGAAACCGATGAACTAGAGTCTATTCTAGCAGCTGTGCAGCGAATAGAGGCTGGACAGTCCACAATGCTAGCTTCAATCACGTCGCTTCAAACCAATCAAAAAACGACCGACGCACTGGTCAATGAACTATTGGAGAGAGTCACTGCGGTCGAGCGCAATCTCGCGGCGGTCCCGTTACAAGCACCCCAGAACCCACCCATTGACAACGATAACACAGTAAACTCTGAGCTCTTGGAAATTAGGACTAGGTGTGACGACGCAGAGAACAGGCTTCGGCGGTCAAATCTTTTGTTTCTTGGCATCCCAGACTCTCATTCTGAATCTTGGCTTCAATCAGAAGTGAAGATACTTGAGCTCTGTAGGGAGAGGCTTGAACTAACGCTAGAATGCCAACAATCTTGAACGATCTCATCGTTCAGGTCGTTTTGCCCTGAGAAAACGGACCGATTATTGTAAAGTTTCTGAGGTTCAAAGATAAAACCGCAGTCTTGGCATCGGGATCTAAACTGAAGGGCTCCCAATTTGCTGTCCGAGAAGACTTATCACCCTCTGTTCGATTAGCACGGAGTAAGCTGTTTCAATTCGCAACGCCACAAAACGTCCCATTCAAGATTCGTTTCAATAAACTCACGTATGCTAAACAAATGCTTTGTATATGACCCTGCATCAGACCGTGTAAAATAAGTTTCTGCATAACTACGCTCTGTAATACGCCCATCTCGTAATGCTCCCAGTTCACTAACACGTACGGTAACAAAAACTTACACATGCCCATCAATTTCGACTTTTCCGAATGGGAGCGCAGCCCTTTTTATTCGCCGAGAACTTCCCCAGTGTCAAATCCCAACCACTGATTTATGTACGGAGGACGCAGAATTTGTTGCAGCTAAGGTACGCATTGGAAAGAAAACTGTACTTGTTGTCTCTCTATACATACGTCCCGGAAGCAGTACTGACATGTTCGACCGCTTCCAAAGCTGGTGTCTACAACATCGCCAAGACCTTATCATATGCGGAGACTTCAACGCGCATCATACAATGTGGGGCAACGTACGAACAGATCGCCGAGGAAAGAAACTCGAAGAACTTTTCGATGAAGCAGGACTTGTGGTGGCAAATACGGGCAGCCCGACATACTTGCGAATACCATCGACATTTTCAGCAATAGATGTTACAGCGCATGATCCAGCCCTCAACGTTACATGGTCCACGGCACCTGATACAATGGGAAGCGACCATTTTCCTATTTGGATTCAGATCAGAGGCTGTGACAACACTAAAAAGAAAGTATGTCATGTTATCCACTGGGACACATTTCGCTTTATACTTGACTCTACGAACGATGATATCATTGATTCAATCAAGACAGCACTAAGAAACAGCACAAGAACTATACGATTACCAGAACACTTCCCATCCCCGGACTTAAAGCTGCTGAACCTCTCCGCAGCTCGTCGCAGGGCACAGATTCGCTATCGACGACACCCGATTCTCGAGAACAAAATAAATTTCAACCGAATATCTACAGTCTTCAAGAGGTACGCCAACCAGCTTCTCAGGAGCCAATGGAGAAAATTTTGCGAAGAATCGAATTCACGAACCTCTTTTGGCAAAGTCTGCAGGGTGATTCGCTGCCTAAGCGGCAACAGACGTCCGGTTCGACCCTTCGACACATTAGCGCTTGCTCAACAGACAAACTTACGTGACCTAGCCGAAGAATTTGCCATTTCATACTCTAACCAGGCTCGTACATTGCTGCGGCCAGCTCAAGTAAACCGCACGGCAAGTCTCTTGGATGACCCGTTCACAGAAAATGAGCTGAGAGTGGCTCTACGGAAATGCCGTCGCCACAGCGCCACTGGCCCGGACGGAATCTCCTACCAAGCCTTGCAAAACCTTCCTCCCTGTGGTTATTCTTCCCTGCTTCGCTTGTTTAACAAAGTTTGGGAATCTGGAAGAGTGCCAGATGAGTGGAAACTTTCAACGATTGTCCCTGTACAGAAACCTGGAAAACCACCAGAGCTGCCTACCTCGTACAGACCAGTAGCACTGACTTCATGCGTCGCAAAGCTGATGGAACGGTTAATTCAAAGTCGACTAGCTTGGTTTCTGGAACGTCAGAAGTTACTGCCAGACGAAATGACAGGGTTTCGTCCAAAACTTAGCGCATCAGATAGTCTACTGGATTTTGTCAGCAGTGTTGAGCATGAAGGAATGACAGGAAATACAACACTTGCTGTTTTCTTCGACGTAGAAAAGGCTTTTGATAATGTCAGCATCCCATCTGTCCTTCAAGAACTCACCAGAATCGGAATCACCGGGCGTGTCCAGACGTTTTTGTCTGCCTTTATGAGCGACCGATGTTTCCAAGTACGCCTTGGGAACACCCTAAGTGTCACACATCATAGAAATATTGGACTTCCCCAAGGTTGCGTCCTCAGCCCCATATTGTTCAACGTCGCAATGGCAGGCCTTCCTCCAGCTATTAAAAGAACGTCTCCTTATACATCGTGCTCTGTCTATGCAGATGATATCTGTCTCTGGACGAGTGCAACAAGACGGGACACGTTAAGGAATGCTATGCAGCCCGCAATCGACACAGTTGTTGACTATTTGGATGCAGTAGGACTCAACGTTTCAAAAGAGAAAACTGCGTATATGCTTTTACCGCACCCGAAGAGACGCTCGTGCCCTAATATTGAACTAAATATTAGCAAGAGCGAAATTCAACGCGTCAGAGTATACAAGTTCCTCGGCGTTACCTTGGACCCAAGATTAAAAGGAAAAAAGCAAGCTGACAGGATAGCCGAAGCATCAACTAAATTTGTAAATGCCATCCGGCGCATTGGCGGACTAAGATGGGGAAATGCTCCAAGATCCATGCTTGGGCTACACACTTCACTTGTTGTGAGCCGCATGATATATGCTCTACCTTTCACGCATCTCTCTGACACACAAAAAACTCGCTTAGAACGCATCCACCGCCGAGGACTACGAACCGCCTTAGGCGTTCCGAGAGCAGCACCTAATGAGTGCGTTTATGCAGAGAGCTCATCTCTAGACCTTAACCTGAGAGCGACACAATCGGTACTCACTCAACTTGTACGTCTTCATCAAACCAGAAGTGGAGTGACGTTGCTAAAGAAACTAGAAGCAAGACGTTCCAAGTTCACCCTACATTTACAAGAGCTATACACTGCTGAATCATCGCTCCAGAAATCTCGTCCCCTAACTTGCACTGAAGAACCGCCATGGCGCGAACCATCAGTAATGTACGATCTACATCTCCCGGGAGTGTATAGGAAGGGAAATCTACCAGGAATTGTACTGCGGCAAATTGCTGAGGAGGTCCTTTCCTCAAAATACCCAGGAGCTCTACAGGTATATACCGATGGCTCCGTTCACTTTGGAACGTGCAGCGCTACCGCGGCCTTTGTAATACCAAAGGAGAACACGACATGGAGCGGCCGTTTTCAAGCGGTGGTCAGCTCCACCACGGCAGAGCTTAAGGCCATTGAGGAAGCACTTAACTACATTACCTCACATACCCCACAAACTGTAGTGCTGGTCACCGATTCAAGAGCGGGCCTTCAACGCCTAGCTAATCCTGACTCCATGGACGAAACGACGGCCACCATACGACTTGCGTTAAAACAGTTACACAATACTGGATTCAACATTGCGTTTCAATGGGTGCCTTCACATGTGGGATTGTTTGGTAATTCCGAAGCCGATAAACTCGCAGGAGCGGCACATGGACTGCCGCGCACTATTCCCAGTCCAACAGATTTCAATGCGACGCGAAAGTCCATCAAAAGTTACATAACTGAACTTGCTCCCACCACATACTCCCAACATCAGCCATGCGTCACAAAGGGTCTCACAAGAAAGAAGAGCACTCTCCTCATAAGAATACGCAGCAGAAGTGCATTTACAAATGCGTTTCTTTTTAAAATATCTGCAATAAAGAGCCCCCAGTGTCCGAACTGCAACGATGAAGAAAACATTTGCCACATCCTCTTCAACTGCGAAGAATATAGCGATCCACGTCACCGGTTCGTCACTGAGCTCGCCAGAATTGGACTTCGTGATCCAGACGACGAGGACATCATCTATCCAAGTGGTTCAGCCCGTCGCCGCCAAATAATACAACACCTGCTACTGAACTTCCTCGACGAATCCGGTGTAGCAAACCGCCTGTGAAATAACTCGATATTAACTCTCAGCGCGCTCACATCTTTATTTTATTTTTCTTTATTTTCCTTCTCCCTTTCCTTTATCCCCCTTTCATTCCTTTCTCTCCACTTTCTTTCATGGGGAACCAGTTCAGCATTCCCGCTAGAACAACCTCCCCTACTTCTCTCACGTCACTCTCTCTCTCTCTCTCTCTTCGTCATATCACGTTTCTTTCACTAATATTTGCAGCCTCATGCATAAAAGAGAGGAACTGTGCAGTGTATTGGAAGATAGTAATTCTGATATTGCAGTGCTGACCGAGACATGGTTGAAGCCAGATGTTCGCGATGACGAGCTATTTCCCGATCACCTTAATCTCTGTATCTACCGAAAGGACAGGCCACTCCAACGCGGTGGTGGTGTTCTTATCGGAGTCAAAAGGCATATCACTTCGTTCTGCATTCAGTTACAATGCAGTTTGGAAATTACTTGTGTCTGTCTTTGTTCGCCTATAATTAAAACTGTACTTGTTGTCTGCTACAGACCCCCAAATAGTGACTCTGCATTCACAAGTGAATTGCATAAAGTCCTATTGGAGATAACTGAACGTTTTCCAAAAGCGAACCTCCTGTTATTCGGAGATTTCAACTTTCCCAATATAAGCTGGTCAAGTCTAACAGCCGATGCATCACGTGATTCTCGCGAGTTTCTGGAACTATGTTTGCTTTTTAATCTAACCCAGGTCGTTATGAGCCCAACCCGTGGGGATAACATACTTGACCTTGTACTCACGTCCTCCCCTGACCTTGTTCGATTCGTTACCTACAGCAATGGATTCAGTGACCATAAACTTTTGCACATCTCGCTGTCCCTTCCCATTTTGGTTAAGATGCCTGTTAAAAAGGTGATACGGGACTACAGTAGAGCAGATTTCGTGTCAATGAACAGAAATCTGACCACTTTCTTGCAGTCGTATCAAATCCACTTTAATCTAAGGAGTGTGAATGACAACTGGATTTTATATAAAAATGAATTGAATGACCTTATTCAGGCATTTGTACCTACTCTGCGGATCCGAAGTGATGGTTGCCAGCCCTGGTATAACAAAAGACTTAAATCACTTGGTAATAAGAAAAAACGCCTCTTTCGCAAAGCAAGACTGACCAGCTGTTCAAGTATTTGGGAGAAGTATTATGATTGCCTTAAGGATTATATTCATCTAATAAAAGCTTCAAAAAGAAAATATTTTAATCAGGACCTTCCAACTATCCTTCAGAACAACCCCAAAAAGTTTTGGAATATATTAACGTCAAAAAACAACAATGATATTATTCAACTTGTCGATGAGGGTGGCAACCCAGTTGAGGAAAAAATGTGCTCAGAGGTAATGAATACCTTTTTCGCATCCATCTTCACGGACGAGTGTCCTTTAAATGTGCCTAAGCTACCCGCTGTTCACTACGAGCCCATGGATTCTATCAACGTTTCATCGGCCGGTATTGCCACTCTTATCGATGGGCTCAAGCTTTCATCATCCTCAGGGTCAGATAACATATCATCGAAGATTCTGAAAAATACTAAGATTGTATCTAGTGAGATTTTGCAACTGATATTTAATCAGTCACTATCCGAAGGCTGCCTCCCATCCGATTGGAAAGTAGGTAGGATTGTTCCAGTCCACAAAAGTGATGATCGCTCCTTGCCTTCTAACTATCGTCCCATTTCACTAACTTCCGTTCCATCTAAACTTCTTGAACATATCATTTATTCGCACATAATGTCGCATTTAGATTACAATGACTTCTTCTACCATCACCAACATGGCTTTCGCAAAGGTTACTCTTGTGAGACGCAACTCTTTGAGTTTACACATGACCTTCATTGCAGCCTTCAATCTCGCAACGAAACAGACGCAATATTTTTAGACTTCTCCAAGGCATTTGATCGTGTCCCACATATTCGTTTAATCTCTAAACTTTCTCGCCTTCATCTAGACCCCCAAGTCTTAATGTGGATACGTA
This sequence comes from Ixodes ricinus, assembly GCA_037355805.1. Lineage (NCBI taxonomy): Eukaryota > Metazoa > Arthropoda > Arachnida > Ixodida > Ixodidae > Ixodes > Ixodes ricinus. The sequence goes on from JAZHYW010003064.1 coordinate 32,776, forward strand.
ATTTTCTTGACTCGCGAATGCAGTACACAGTCTTAAATGGGTACGAATCTGATTTAATTAATGTCACATCTGGCGTGCCCCAGGGCACAGTCCTTGGGCCTCTTCTTTTTCTAATATTTATTAATGACCTTCCAAATTCTATTTCTTCTCACATACGTATTTTTGCAGACGACTGTGTTCTATATCGCGAGATCACTTCACCTACTGACCGCAAACTCATCCAAAAGGACCTAGATAATATCTCTCAGTGGTGTAACAACTGGTTGATGCCACTAAATAAATCCAAATGCAAATTAATCCACTTTTCTCGTAAAAGAGTTCCTTCCTCCTTCCAGTATGTGCTGGGCGACGAGATCATTGAAGAAGTCGATAGGTATAAATATCTCGGTGTCGTACTAACTTCCGATATGACATGGATTAATCACATTAACACAATTTCTTCGGACACAGCAAGGACCCTTGGTTACATCCGGCGTTGCCTGAATGCCGCTCCTCCAAAGCTTAGGAAACTTGCATACGAAACCTTCATTCGACCAAAATTGGAATATGCATCTACAATATGGAATCCGCACCAAAATTACTTGATCAGCCAACTCGAATCAATTCAAAACCGAGCAACCCGCTACATTTTATCAAACTATGACTATAAAAACAGTGTCTCTGCTATGAAAACGAGCCTAAATTTATCAACTCTGGAGGTACGCCGCAAGGTTGCACGTCTTTGCTTACTCCATAAACTTTACCACTACCATCCCACTGTTCGAAGCTCATTCCTGCGCACTCCCGCACGGTCATCTCGTCGGCTCAATAACTCTTACAATTTTCAACGTATATCGGGTTCCAGTAATGCCTTTAACAAATCATTTCTCCCACTCACAATTGTGGACTGGAACAGTGTTCCAGAATCGCTCATTACAATAACTGACCCTGTGGTTTTCAAAAGCTCCATCATGTTGTATTTTTCCACACCTAGTTAAGTTTTTTTAGCTACGTTGCATGAGTGTGCGTTGTTACGTATTTTTATGTTATTGTTTTTTTCATTTCTTGTATAATTTCTTGTGTTGCCCCCTCCTTATGTAATGTCCTCGAAAGAGGACCCTTAAGGATTAATAAATGAAATGAAATGAAATCACCACCGCCATAATCATCATAATCATAAGTATTATCATCATCATCATTATTCACAAAATTCATCTGTGGAATACCACTGCATAAGATAATCGTTAGAAGCGGCGTTGCAGGTCGTCAGTCAATGGTCTACTTGCCTTTCTGCGGCTCTCCCGAGCTCAAGTAAATATCAATATCAATACATCACTACATCAACAGCAGAGAGCAGGAGTTAAGGACGCCAGTTCAACAAAGACACTTGGGTTCGCTCGCCCTTTTGTCGAAACTTCAGCGACCGATTGCCAGAATCGCGACATCCGACAGCGTGAGGCGCCCGCTCCGGTGACGTCCTTTGTTGCCACTCGAGGACATCCTTCGATGCATGCGACGTGTAGAACTCGAAACGCGCTGATTGAGGACGCGTTCCGGGCCCCGCACCCAGACGAGTGGCTCGACGACGCCGTCTCCCTGATACCGGGGTTCGATGTCCCCCGAGAGAGCATCTGTCGCCAGCGGCGGACAGCTAAAGAATAGGTACTCGAGTCCGCCGTAAAGGATGTTCCGCCTCAATAAAAGAACCGGAACTATTTTTTTGTTTTTTCCGGGCGACATGGTCTCGCATCCGGTCGCCTCTCTAACAGAGTGTTACTTGTGGAAACATTCGCAAAACATGTGTCGCTCTCGTGTATTTCTTTACGCTCTTTTTTTTCGTACGGAATAGGGTGGCGATATTTAGATACCGAGTAATGACCTTCGAAGAATTACGTCGGATCGGGTATTTTAAATACTGTAAACGACTAAAAGTTCGCGAGGACCTAATTTTCGCGAATTTCGCGGAGACTCGTCTACTCAACGCAGAACAAATGCGTCCCGCGAACAATTCGGGCAATCTGTGAACGCTACGGAAGCTACACTCGATTCGCGAAAATTAAAACCCGCGAATAATTTCAAATTTTCAGCTTTTGGCCCGATTCACGAAAATTTGAGCCCGCGAAAATTAAGTCGTTTACAGTAGATCTTTTTTCTCCTCTCTCTGCAATTTTCTTTTTGTTAGAATTTAGGGTGCACATTGCTGAACACGTTCATTCGTGAAACATGAAGTCGGCGCTTTTAGACAATTTATTAAGAAAGTGTTTTCTATGGCACCAAGATTTATAGCTTGGTTTAGGGCCTCGATTGAGTTCTTCCAACCTCGCGAGTAGGCTTGATAATAGTTTTATAATCTTAGGAGAAAAGCGGAACAGAAGAAATGTTTCGATTCACCTGTGAAAAGTGACCACGGGTTGTTCGACCATACAGTGTCGCGCTATATACATCATGGGCTGAACTCCCTTCAAAAAGGTGGCTATGATATTGGGACGATGAAAACGACGTCGTCGCAACAGTAGAGCGGAACCATATTGCACGTTAGGCCAATGTTGGAGGAGAGCCGGTCGAAACTCTGCTTCCTCCTCCCCCAATGCGGGCTCTTCCTCGCTTCTTTTATGATATGCCGTAGTGGTAGTGGGCGAAGGCTCTTCTTGGAAATTAAGAAGGGCTTCAAGTTGCATGTCTGTAGTACTTAATGGCATTCATCAAATGCGTTTATTTACGACGGTTGCAAACGCACTATGCCTGCTGACTTCGAAAATTAAAAATGAAAGACGTTTATGATTCTTTGTAATGCCCCTCCTCCTCCTCCGTACCCTCCCTCCTTCTAATAACTAATATATAATATTATTACTTTATTTTCATCTTTTATGATGGTGGGGCCCAAAAACAAATCTGCAGTAAGCAGCGTGAGGAGTCCCTGGGCCCTTACAATGGTCAGCAGCAATCGTGTGGGAAAGGCAAACAAAACGCAACATACTAGCGTGCTAGAGGCAACGATGTAACAAATTAGTGCACAAAACTAAACGCACCGATTCGCAAATGTTAGACAAAATGATCACGTACAAGCATATAAAGAGCGCAAGTGTCTAAATGTGAGTCTTTCTTGATCAATGTTAATGCTGCTAAGACTGTTTAACAAATGCGGGAGTGTGGAACGTATCATCTGAGAGCCATAATTTGTTTTCTTCGTGACCATCTTCGATTTCTCTGGCTTACGGGTAGGATACGGTGGAGAAGTTTCACTCAGCGACGCAAGGATTTCCAAAAGATCTGTACCTCTTGTTTTATCACTTTTGTAACTATAACTTTTTCACTTTTGCAACTATAACTCTTTTTTCACTTTTATAACTCCGTCTTCCCTCCCAATTAGCGAGAACGTCTCGCCAAATTTCCCGCTAAATTGAGCGGGAAAACTGAATTGATGTTGTTGTCACGTGTCGTCAATTTCCCCGCTAAATTTAGTGGAGAAAGTATTCCGCTAAATTTTGCGGGAAATTTTGCCCACTAAATATAGCGGAGATTAAGTTTCCCCGCTTAATTTAGCAGGAAACGTACCCGCAAAATTTAGCGGAAAATTTCGACGCTAAATTTAGCGGATAATGTTTTCCCGCTAAGGCTAGCATGAAATTCCCCGTTAACTTTAGCTAGAAATTTTTTCTGCTAAATTTAGAGGAAACGTTTGTCCGCTATGTTTATCGGAAATATTTTGCCGCTGCATTTAGCGGGGAAACGTCCCATAATGCAACGCGCATTACACCAACGGTGACGGCGACGGTGACACCGGCGCCGCTCATCCAGGAAACGGGTGCCTAAGAGCTGCGCTCTAAAAATGAAATCTCAGAGCCCGTACGTGTTATAGATAAAGCCTCAGCAGTTTCCAGTCTTTTTTTTTTTTCAACTCTTTTTCTTACCCTGATTATGACGGCGCCAGGCGGCTCTGCTATACGGTCCTGAAACGAGTCTTGGAGCGGTGTTTCAGCGTCTTATTCCACCCGTGCATTGAAAAATGTGCTGAAGCGGCATCATATGACCTCACAAAAGTCGAAGTGCCATGTTGTCGGATGTCCCGATCCCGGGGGATGGCTGTGGAAGCTATCGAGGAAAGCAACAAGAAAACGAGAGTGTCGCTTTCGTCGTGCAGGCAGACGCGAGGCGCCTGGCTAAATCCACCAACGGTACTCGACCACCACCAGGATCGCGGCCGGCGATAGCGTGGCAATTATGTGACGTCATCAAGCAGAAATCAAGAGACCACTTTTCTTTGACGCGGTGTACACACCAGCCGGAGAGGAGCTGTAGGCACTGTAGCTGTGCTGGGGACGTTGAGAAGGACGGGTACGATTGGGAAGTCGGCGATGGCTCGGACGAGTTGCTTTTCGGTGTCGATTAGCCTCTCGAAATTTTAGAGGGAGCAATGACTGTCGATCACCGGAAGTGTGGGTCATCCCTGACGTCATTCACCAAAGTACTGCAACATTTCCGCTTCATCTTTACCCCCTCAAAAAGACATTTGGACAAATTAAGCAAAACGTCTGATGAAAAACACTGCTCAAACTGGAAAAGGAAATGGCGCGTCGTTTACCCGTGGTCAAAAGACACGTCGAAAGCGCGGAGCAAAACACGTGCCCGACGAGCCGGTTGGCGAGCGTGCGCCAGTGATCGCAGTGATTGATGAGAGCGAAGGAGAGAAGTTGAACGAAACTTCCGGTTTGAAGTCGTCAAAGAAGGCAATGAGTGGTCCCTTTCGCCATCTACGCTATCGATCCGGGTGTGCGTTTCAAAACTGGCTTTTCGAAAACATTTGTTTACTCAAATGCGGAGTTTCCACACGTGGTAAGGCAATCTGAGGACGATGACCGGGGATCAATTTTGGTCGCTTGCGTCGATAAAACAAAATGTCGACGTTGAGTTAGTCGATGGCCCTTCAAGTTTAAGAGGGGAAAATCAGCCCGACACGAATTGATACCCGGTGTGAAGTAGTCATCCTGCCAATCTGAGCGAGAAAATCACTCCACGGTTCCAATGCACATAATTCCTCTCTGTCTCTATATCTTATGTTTCAATTAATAAACTATAGCCATTCCATACCTAAGAAGTGCCTGGTTTATATTTTTCGCGCTTCATGCCGCTTGCTTCGGCGGTTCTTATCGGTTCGTTTCACAACCTCGTTGGCTGCCGGTCACTATATTGAGCCGTTTCACTATGGAAATAGTAAATAAAGTCCTGTTATTTGTCCTGCCCTGCCAATGAACTGCGTCCGAGACGCTGCACACTGATGCGCAAAGTTACACTGCAATGTCTAAATCTAGCGGACTTGCGACACGCTAAATTCAGCGGACGGCATTCATCTGAAACAGTGACGTCGCGTAACTCAATGACGTCACGTGTCTCTAAAGTTTCACTAAATAGGGCCTAATGAATTTGCACTCCAATAACTAAAGCAATATTCCTGCTAAATTTAGCAGAAACTTGTTAGGTCGTTTGACGTGACGTTACGGGACGCCGTGCCGTCAGAGTGTCAACACCGCAATTGCCCGCCAAATGTAGCGGCGAAATGTTCCCGCCAAATGTAGCGGGGCACAAGGTACACGAAACACGCGCGGGATCGGATGTGACACCTCCTGAGATAACGGCAATTTCCGTGAAATGAAACGTCCCGAGTTTCCCGCACGTACATCGTCAACCTGCGGAAGTCGTCAGGGGACAACAAACGCCGCCAAGCGACGGGATCAAGTGGGACGCCGTGCTCGGCAGGGAATCGATCGTCCTTGACCCAGTGCTGCGGCCCGGGTTCAGAGCTCGGGGCTTTCGAGGGCAGAGCTATTTTTCGCTCAGCCTCGAGACGTCTCGGCGGTAAAGGATGCCAAAGGGCTTTTCCTCGGCCGCTTGCGCTCTCATTTTAGATATAATCTCTCGCTCGATAATGAGTGGAAGCCGGCGCAGCCAGCGGCTGGGACTTAGTACCTTATATCTTATATCACATTAGATATAAGCTACCGCTCGATAATGAGCGAATGCCAACTCAGCCAGCGGCTGGGACTTAGTTACACGACGCAACAGGGCTCGGCTAAAACACTTGAAAGGCAGGCAGCTGACGAATTTAATTATGCGGCGTTCGAGCGAGTAGTTTTACTATGCCAGATTATTTTACGATAGTTCTTGTGCAGTTTAGTTATACTTGATTTCATCTTAATAACTATAGTAAAAAATGTACCGCTTCCTGCGGATCGTTGCTTATTTCACTTTCATATGTTAAATTAAGATATACAGGGAATTTTTATTTTTTATGCTTAACAGATTTGTTCTAGAAAATCCGCAGAAGCTACACCTATGTCGTTTTGCGCAGGTGCATTATACGGCCAGAGGAAATAGTATAGGGGCCAACCTAACGATCAGTCTGCTAATTAAGTCAAATTTGTTACTTAACTTTTTAATTCTTGTAAATAGCCAAGTGGCTCCGGTTTGAAACTTGCTGAGCGTTATCGCTAACCACTAAGTCAGTAATTTATAGAAAGACTTTGACCTCGTAAGAATCGCGTAGGTGCGCTAAAGTTATCACTTGTGCAGCGGAAACAAGGCTACCGGCGCGATAATGCTCCCGCGAGGTTTTACCGGCTCTTATCATAGCCCTATACCTTGCACATGTTGCACGATGTGGTACCCGTAGCGCACTACTACGCTTGCCACGCGCTCAAATTCTTTCTAGAAATCAGTGATTTTTTTATTTCCCATGATGCTTAGCAAGTTTCGAATTGGAACCATATGTCTCTTTTTACAAATTACTAAGTCACTTTGGAAATTTGACTTAATTAGCCGAGTGATCGTTACGATTACCCTTATAAGCTACACCCCATGACCTATAATTCACCTGCACAAACTGCATACGTGTAGATTTCATTGCCTTTCTTTAAACACATCTGTTAAGCTTAAAAGAAAGCACGCTGCATATGTAGGTGCATCTTAGATTAGATTTATGTAACTTTATCAAGAGTTACACGTTAAAAACTTAAAGAACCTTGTTAATATCTTATATATCCAAATCATATAAATTGGTGTGTGTATGTTTCTGAGCCAGAATTTCACCCGCTTAAACGGGCGTCTGGTGTCACAGCGGTAAATGAGAAATTTAGCCAGTGCAGTACAACCGCTAGCCTGGGGTCTTTAACGTGCACCACGCAGTAGTGATACACGACCGCACGCCGGTACGTTGCTCATCTAGATCGAAACGGGCAGCGGTGGGGATTCAACCCAGGATCCCTTGGTTGTACAGCGCGAGCTTTCGCTCCACCTGCTCCGGGCTGGTGTGCGCTGGCCGAGTCAGCTACCGATCACCTGAACTCTTTCCCGCAGAGCACAAGTACTGCGCAAAACGTCCTATTTTCTTGATGCGAGAAACGAGCACAACGTCATCATCATCCAAAACCTGCGTGCCTGTGAAAGAGGCTTTGCCTTCGTAACGGTGTATGGAAGGAGAAACAAACTTTAGGGATGTTACAATAGGCTCGTTTGATATTTCTGCAACTTCTGCATCGGTCAAGGAAAGTGTAGGGCGGTGTCGTTCCGGTCGTATCCTAAATACACACAACGTAAGTACACCGCAATAGATTCTTCTGAACCGGTTGATAAAGTGCAGCTAAATCGAAGGAGAAAAAACCGCAGAAGCGGAGGAGAAAAGAGTCTGTGGTTACGTAACAGATCCACGTCTTGACTGGACATATTGGTAGACGAAGAGGATCACTGCGTTCGTTGCTACACACTTTCTCTTTCTCTTTTAAAACCGACAATAGCGTCATCTTCTCTTCAGCAGTATCTGGCTTTCGAACGCCGTAGGTCGGCGTACGGCATTTGACTTTCGAAAGTCTTACCTCTGTTCGAGGAGCAGACGGCGCTCTTGTTCGCTTTGATTAGAGGGAGGCAGCGTGTAGATAGAGACATCGGTAGCTAGACCCTCTGTCTACCCACTAAACCACCCAATCAGAGCTTGGCATTGTGACGTCACCACTCGCTTTCATTTCCTCCTCTCCTTCGGTTTCTCTTCGTAATGGGTTCCAACTTTGTACAACTGCATGTCGGGTCGTGGGACACAAAACACATAATGACGCCTCCAAGAATTTTTTTTTTTTTGCATTTGTGCGTGAAGTGAGGCGACGCGAAGTGAGGATGCATAAATATTTCTTTAAAAAAACAGCGACGATTTTGACACTTTTTTTTCTTAAATTTATATTTGTAAATATTTATCTTCATTCAGATGCGTGTAGTTCCTACATATAAATTATCTCAAAATATTCATCATCACTACCGTTACCATAATATTATTAAATTACCTTACATATTAATAAATTAATTAACTGGTCGCCGACAGATTCTTTTAAATGGAACTTTCTATCGCATTGTTGATGGTATTATCTTGCTTCTCGCATGTTCATACCTTTATTTGCTTTAATTGAGCGTTACATTGCTCGTAACATAACCTATGCCGACTTCATACCTAGGTTCTCTGCATAATTTGATATTTCAAACGTGTTAGTGTTTTTGTTTTTTTTCAGAAAAGGTGTTCACTGACACCTTGTGCTTAAGTAGTGTAAACTTGGCTAAAGGCCATTCTATGTTTGCTGCACAGCTTCAAGGTGTAAAAATCTTAGCATATTTTCTAGTGATTCTTTACTCTTTTTAATTTCTCTCAGTGCATTTTGTACAACAGTGCGATTTAAAGGCGTTTTTCTTTTTTTATTCTATAACTATATAGGCCTTACTGCGAAAATTGGCCGCGGAAGTTGTACTTTTTTCTCGGTTCATCGGCGGCAATATTTAAACTAGATCCCGCGTGTGGATATATTGCGATGAAAATATCCATATCGGGGCTTACGAATGCAGTTTCGCGGCGCCGAGAGTACAATTATATAAGCGCGACTTATATAATGGATGTACTTATAATACCAATATCTCGGAACAAATACGGCCATTAATATTGCCGCTGTAATATTAATAAAAAAATTGTTAATATTGCTGCGCGCTTACGTACCCCATTGGGCAATGTGCTTGGCTGACACGTGCGTGGCTCGAATTCGATTGCCTGCACTGCGTGTTTTTTTAAAATTATTTATCCTTCTTGATGAAAGTAGAAAATTCGAGATGGTTAAAAAACCGCCTAGCTTGTCCATGTTTAGAAGGCATAGTCCGAGAACGATCTAGGAAAAATGTTCTAGGCTCCCAGGGAAGACTCAAAAAGAAGCCGCGCCGTACGGAGTGAGAGTCTCGCCTCCAAGGCTCGACCCTGCTGTCGTGCCGCCAACGACGCCTGCGACGCTAACCTTCGTGTATTTTGTGTCGGCCACACGTCCGCCGCATTGAACGTTTAGTTTTTTCCGATGATTCGTCGCCTCATCAATTGTCATTCGTGACAATATAATGCTGCGATTTACTTAATTTGTTTTATATTTTATTTTTACGTGCCGAAAAGCAATCATGCAGGTGTCCTCTTTTGTGCACAAATATAGAAATATTAACAAAAAAAAGGAAGAAAACCCTATTGCATGTTTCAAGCACGGAGCAACAAAAACATTATTTAAAGTTCGGCAACAAGCAATTTCACTTGGTTCCTGAACACCTTGGTGTCACTGTACATATCAAGTTCGGCATTTTCATATATTGATAAACAGAGACTGTATTCGTGAGAGAGGAGATGGTTTACGAGATGGTGTGAATGCTGAAAGCACTGCAAGTCCTAGCACGAGCATTTGCCCCACGCGCTCCCAGCTGTGGAGCGCTGACACACTTATCCACCGGTCGCCCAAACAGAAAAGTACGCTTAATCATATTACTATACTAGGACGAAACGGTGGGCTAGTTGGTACATTGCAGAAATTCTATCGGCAAATTGTCACCCCATACTTTCAATTTTCGTGCATATCACTATGCTTCGTTTAACCTTACGATGTACAGCAGAGGACGCGGATAGTAATTGAGGCCATTCCAAATCCATGTGAGCGTTACGCGACCTTCCGAAATGGAGGAGCAACGTAACGAGCGAGGAGTCACGCGACAGCTTTGCAGCATTCGATTGGCTGGGATTGATGGCAGTGTAAGGTCCGTCGTAAATTGAAACGGAGTATGGTCTACCGGGTGTTTCAAAGAAGACTTATAAAAATTTCTACCGACAGGGACCCGGGGCAAAAAAATGTCTTCATATTTGGTCGTTCTGCCAAACACGTTTCAATGCAGTACTTCATATGGTAAGTGGGATTCTTAGTTCGGGCGATGCTTAGGACAGGACGACCCTCAGTCTTTCAGTGCCTGGGGTGGGTGGTGCTCTTAGTTGAGGTTGTGCCTATTACAGTGTTTTGTGTGGAAACAGATTCCGTCACACCATTGTCTCTTGTGACCCTGCGCGCCCTTCTCTTCTGCACCACCAGGATATGAGACTTTTACGTTATATTTTCTGAATCACCAAGAAGGGAAAGAGCGCTTGTCTGCCCTTTCGACTCTTCCTGGCTCCGCACTCTTTTTCTACACCGCCTATTTCTGATCCTCTCTTTCTTGTTCCTTCCACCCCCCCCCCACCACTCCGTGCGTTTTCTCGTACCACCTGCCTCTGCTCCTCTCGTTCCTGCGTTCTGGGTCCGTAGCTCAGTCAGCAGCGCACTCGGTTTCAACGCCGGCGAGCGGGGTTCTATCCTTGGCACCGGTTGTTGTTTGTTTGGAGATTGTTTAGCGATTACAGAATGACCGACCTACGTATTACGTGTTTACGCGGCTCTCGATGTTGGTTGGCCCTCTAAGGCTACCACTTTAAAAATAATCATTTTTCGGGAACAAGCGAACAGCCATGGCGGACGTCAGGAATTACAACAAAACCCTATTAATTACATAAATAATTAACTGCATTTACTCAGTATCTTTTAAAACAATGGCAAGAAACAAATGATTCCAATTAGAAACTTGCAGAGCGCCATCGAAAACTCAGAGATCAGTAAAATTTAGAAAATCTTAAAGCACGTGTTAATCGCGGGAGTGCGCTAAAAAACCTCTCGAGCAGATGGAACAAGGCTGAGGCTGTGAAAAAGCAGATGATGAGAACATCATCCGCGCTTTCCGCTTTCGCATCGAAAGTACATTGCGTCGGCTGCCTAATTTGAAACTTCAATACAACCCCAAGCTTCACACGTTCTTCAAGTATTCCTAAACTTGACTGATGTAAGGCTTTTTGACGGCGCTCAGCAAGTTTTTAATTTCAACTTTATGTTTTTTTCCGCATTCATAAAGTTCAGTAGCAATTGTTTGGTTAATTATTTAGATATTTACTACATCTTAATGAATCATGGCGTTTACTGTGACGCAGTTTTTTCTCTAAAAGTTTCTTTTTTTTAGACAGGTTGGACATTTTTAGCCTTCGCTGAAAAACTTAGACATACATTCAAAAATGAGGCATACTTCCAACATACTATATGTGTTTTTCAGATTTTAGGGTGAGGTAAGGCGTTAGCTTAGTGGTGACTGCGACACTACTAATGCGAACAAACGGTTGCCTTTTTTAAATTTTCATGTTAGATTTGAAGTGCTCACATCAAGAACTGAATATCATACCCAAAACAATTGTCAGTAAAATCGCGTCTGGGACGGTATATGAAGAGTACAGAAAAACAAGAAAATGCCTGCTTTGGGATAATTGACGACTGAAAGATTGCGCTCGAATGTTTTATTGGTAAAGCAGTACTACACGCGCGATTTTAAAATAGTTAAAGGAAAGAGCTAACACTCAGCCATATTGAAAGTTTTGATCTTCCGGAAGTGGATACAATTTATGAAAAAAAAATGCATTGTCTTATTACGTTTTCTTTTATAGTAGTAAGCTTCCAGAAATATGTTTTTGACAAAGATTCAGTAAAAAGAGTAAACTATTAAATGAGAAAACGGCGCCTCCAGTTTGAGCTGCAATTAAAGTTACGCTGTTTTATTTTTTTAATTTTTCTCTCTGGGTTTCGTTTTGTTTTGTTGTATGCTAACAAAGCATGTTTAGTTAGTAGTGTGTTTTGCAGGCTCTTGGCTAGCTAGGTACCCCGCACAAGCACCCTATATTTTTGCGGGGCTGTGTACGTGTATGTGGTAAAGAATCCTAGTAAACATTATGATGCCTTTACAAATTAAATATTTAACATAAAACATGGAACATTAAATTTGAAACATCAAAGCTAGGAACATTAAACATTAAACACAGAGCTTGTCCTATCTGTTTCCTTCTACCGTGTCTGTATTCTGTGCGCTGTTTTTCACCATGTTCAGAACATCATGAATATTCTTAAAACTAGGAGGTCTGATAAAAAGGTTTCGGGACAAATATTGGGGCGTCAAAAATAAAGGAGAGCATAGGGATGCGCGCGCACAACCCGAAGGGAGGGACCTTCGTGTCTTGTTATATCAAATGGCGTCGCTCTGTGCATATTTGGAGCTGCGCCACACGAGTTTGTTTGCCCACATGCACGAGCATAAGGGCAATCTGCTAGATAGACCGCAAAGCAACGCACGTGAGAACGTCCATTTTACGTCAAACTAAGAAAATCTAAAACAGAGACGTCTGAAATGATTTAGAAGGCTTATGTCAAAAAACAGTGAGGTGTTCGAGGTATTTTGAGTGGAACTCGGGCCTCAAGAATGACAGAACATCACTGAAGTAAAGGAGAGGTCGGAGATGGTCGCCCTAGCGCTCTTCTTCTTCCAGCGATGTTCTGCCGTTCCGGAAGCGCGAGTGCCCCTTAAAACACTTCGCGAAATTTACTGCATTGTGACACAAGTCAGCTGATCCCTTTAAAAGGTCTCTTTTATAGATTTGCCAAGTTTGATGTAAAATTGATGCTCCCTCTCGCCTTGGTTTGCAGTATATATGGAGAGATCGCCGTCATGCTCCTGCATGAGGTCAAACCAACACGTGTGGCGCAGCTCCAAACATTCACAGAGCGACGCCCCTTGATACAATGATACACGAGGGTCCCTGCCTTCGACTACTGCGCACCCATCACTGTGCTGCCCCCTCTTTGTACACTACAAAATCAGCCCCGGAACTTCTTTTTTCACACCACGTACTTTTGATGCCGAAAGTTCTTTTCGTAGGTAAGATGTGATGCCCCCTTATAGCGTTAGAATCGAAATGCACATAAAAAGAGAATATCTTTTGCTCACAAACAGTGTCACGCAGTGTGGATACTAAAAGTATATATTTAATATATTTTTATAAATAAAGCATAACTTAGCTTTAAGTATTCTTGGAGAATTTTGTGATGGAAAGAAATTGGACACTTGTAGTGTTTTCTGTTTTACAACGAAAATATATATACATAAAAAAAACATGGCAAGTTGAACGCGGCGCTGCTCATAAAACTAAACAACAGGGTACAATACAGAAGAAAGGGATTCATAAAGATCTGTATATCTTCAATTAAAACAAGGAAGAAAGAATAGAAGGAAACAAAGTGTGGAACGACGTTGAGCTTGAAGTTCGGCCATCGTTACCTAATCGCTCCTTGCGGGATCGGTTACCGTTGCGGTCTGGCCACGGAACAAAACCCCGACAAAAGGGAAAGACGAGCAGTTACGGTAAAGAACACACGTGTAGGCAGCGGCTGTATTGCGGAAGTGCGATGTCGACAGCGCTTGCTTCACGTCCCCACGTGTGGGTCTTCGATTCCCAATAGACCGATCTCACCAAGCGTTCGGCGCATGCGTGGCGCCGCCATGACTTTAGTTCACAGGAGGCAAACGGCAATGCACGAGAGGGCTCGTGCTGTCTCGTGCTCCACAAGCGCAGAGCTCCAGCGAGGTTGTCACACGTGCAGAAAGACTAAAATTCCCTCGATGCATCGCGGCAGCGGTGGCGTAGTCAAACTGGCTGGTGAGATCGGTCTATTGTGCCGAGTTCGATTGATTATAGGCGAGGACCGAACCGACATGCGTTTGTTGTAATCGCTACTGTGTGAGCCGAGTAAACAACGACCTGGGAGCGTTGGTGGTTGTACTATTAATATTGGTCTTCTGTGGCACTGATGCGATGTAATTAGCGTAATGTTTGTCTTCTTTGTATAGGTTTGTTTCTCTCCGCAGGGGGCACAAGCGTGTGCGAAAGACGCGATCCTGTAACCCTATCAAAAATTGACACTTTGGCGTTCGCAAAGCACTACCACAAGGGTGGTGCTGAAGCATCCGATGACGCACGAGTAAGGGTCGTACACAAGAGCCTGCCCGCCTCTGTCGTTGCGTTTTAACAAAGCGCAATAAAACAATGAATAGAAATAACATTTTGGTTTGAGTGTGTAGCGTCTTATCCGGCCGTCCATAGCCTCCTATATACTGACAAAGCCTGGCAGATCGCCACGAGAAGCGGCCGCCGAAATGGAAAAGGTGGAGCGGCAGACAACGGATGAGAGGAAAGCCACGTGACTGGCGCCCCGCTGCGGCGAGACGCCGAAACACACTTCTCCCGAGCGAACAAGTGTGTTTCTGGTCCTCGCCACTGCAAAAGTTGTGCGCTGACGTCCAGGTTTCTCGAGAAATGGCTCTTTGATGCTCTGTGCTACCAAATCCTCGCGTCCCAGTCTGCGACCGGGCATTCTATAGCTCCGTCGCCATACTGCGAGGCTTTGTGAGTATAGAGGATGCTATGGTCTGTCCCAGCAGACGGATAGGAGGCTAGACACGTTGTCTAGCGATATACATAGGACGCTTATTGGCAGCCGTCCCAGCAGACGATTTCTTCTTGTTACGTTCTGTTTAAGCGGCCGTAGTTTGTAAGAGCTCATCGGCGATCCCGCACCAAGATTAATAGCGAGTTTTAGTAAACTGCTTTTGTTAAGCCGCGCTCCGCTCTTCCGAGTGGAGCGCCAGTGCACTTTGTAAACAGCACAAGGGTCTTATACGTTGCAGTAGCCGAACAGCGTGAGAGTTTGCCATCGTACCGCAACGAGACGAGTTTGACCGAGCCTGGGGGCGCCTAGAATGAGATGGCATTCAACTAAAGATGAGAATCACGTGGTCTATGGGCCTCGTCGCGTGAATAACTTGAGTGGTGTTGCCTGGTCGCCAGGCGAGAACGCTCAATCTAATATTACAAGCACTAGTGCTCTGAAAATCGCGACACTTGGTGTATATACTAGTAGCCTATGAGCATTCCAGTTCAAGAATGATCTACCCGTTTGATTTTCGTGCCCTAACCTTTTTGAGCCAGTGCAGCTCGGAGACCGACCAAAGTGGTGTACAGCGTTAGCTTTTAAGGGCGGTTCCTACCAATGAAATGTCATCCGTTGCCGTAGCGCAGTAGGGCGGCAATCGTCGATGTCGCGAGATGCCTGAAAAACACTGCCCGCCGCCGCCGTCTTCTCATGGTTTGGTCATAGGACCGCTGCGTGTGAAGCGGGCGCGCTGCTACATAGCTACGCCACAGCCTTGACCATCACATTCACCGGCATTCGATAAGCACACACGAGCGTATGGATCTTGTGTAGCACCCTCTAGAGGACCACGGTTGCTGTGACGTCGCGATTTAAAATACTTTGGTCACTCTAAGGTAATTCAAAATTTAAGTGTCGAAATTAAAACCTTCGACTATAGGTGGCGGAAGTCGCCGCCCGACTATAATGGTTTCGGCCGTATCCGTCTAAGTGATATCCTTCTAAGTGATATTAGATGGACATGTCCATCTAACACCACTTAGAAGGCTACAGGCTTGCGCATCGGATCATCGTAAGTAGATCCCAGAGCCGCTTCCAAGCGGCAACGCACTAAAGCTTGAGAAGAGTACGACGCAAAGCGGTAGACGCGTGTGCGTCTTGGCGTTGTCGGCGCGCGTTAGCGCAGCGGGTGTTGCGAGACGCTGAGAAGCGTGATGGCGGCGGTGTTTACCGGTTCCGCCGTTCGTCGCGGGTAGGACGTGTAAGTTGCATGCCGTGGGGTCTCGACTTCGCCGTCGAGACTCCACGGTGCGTGAACGCGACGCCGGTGCCCAACAATTTCGCCTCGACTTGTCGCAGCTGTCACTGCGAAATACTGTGGATTAACGGAGGACCTTTAATTTATTACTTACTGTTTATTTGTTTTTCCCTCTAGCCATTGGCAGCTCAAGGCAGGAGTGGGTACAGATTCGAAATAACGCGTGATAATAAAACAGTCAAAACTTAGGACAGCTAATTCGAGGCATGATCATTTGCGTTGATGACGCCGTAATAAATCGCGACCGCCCACCGACCCTATCCAACCACACGTTTTTGTTTTTACTAAATATTTCTTTCTGCGTATCTCTTTTGTAATTTTCGTGTCCGGTAAAATGAGAAGAACCGTCTAGCCATTGACAGGGCAAGGCAGGAGTGGGTACAGATTCTAAAGAACGCGTGAGAATAATAGTCAAAAGTTAGGACAGCTAATTTGAGGCATGCTCATTTGCGTTGATGACGCCGTAATAAATCGCGACCGCCCGCCGATCCCATCCAACCACACGTTTTTGTTTTTTACTGCATATTTCTTTCTGCGTATCTCTTTTGTAATTTTCGTGCCCGGTAAAATTAGAAAAATGAAGACTGAAGCGCAGGTTCAGTTAACTAGGAGTGTGGTGGGTAAAATTGATTTACCAAGTAAGAGGAGATAGGAAAAACAAACGCGACGACACGTGCACTTTTATTTTGTAACATCGCTGACACCTGTCAAACGAATCAAACGAAAACAAAAGTTGTGGACGGCCGATATTAACCTTGCTTATTTTTGTTCGTACCATACTAAAAGCACAGACGCAGTCGGCCGGAAAATAAAAGAACTGAGATTAAAAAAAAATAGAAAAAAAGATACAGGCACTAAATCATCCCGTGTCGAAAAAACAAACATACCGGACTGTCCACGTGCCAACGTCGAACCATAGCCTAAAGACAACAAAATAAAAACGCCAAAATCTCCGCCTAAGAAAATAATACAAGATGATCCCTGGATTGCTGTCTTGTCGTCTCCTATCCGCGAGTGCTTGTTTTGTTTAGTTGTGCGTCCACAAGCTTTAATGTTGACTGTTGGGCGAGTTGGTGCTGACACTTTGAGAACATGGTTGCGGTTTTTGACATGGAGAAGAAGGGAAACGAGAACAACGTGATACGCTAAGTTCAACTGTTTATTATTTGGAAGAAAATGCGGAAAATACTGTGCGCCATCACGCCACTCAACCGATACCCTGCCCTACCAGTGTTCGCAAGAACTAGGTCCCTTTATCCGCAGATCAATCGAAGCCGCTCTCACGCATTGATCCCCTAACTTTATATCAGGTCTGCCTCCATGATTTCTCGTACAGCTTTATCCTTCTATCCACTGATGATCATGCATTACTTGAACTCAGGTTTGCATCCACAGTCATGAGAGTGCGTCTACAAATGGCCATTCCGATGCCCACTCACTTTTAGGCTGTGTTCGCGTAATCTACCTTTGACACATCTTCCCATCTGTCCCACGTATTTCCTTCCACACGTCAGCGGGACCTAATAGACTACTCATTCTGCGCATGCGAACGGGCTGCGCTGCTTCTTCAGGCACCCTACCGGGCGTTTGTGGAAAAGGTCTGCCATGCAGTTGGCATACCTTGTTGAGTTTTTACAATGCCAAAAAAGAACACCTTAGCGTTAACGCGGTTTGCTACATTCTTAAGAGCAGCGAAGAAAGGCCTAGCTCTTGCAATGTAGAGCAGCGCAGTACAACGCTGCTGTACAAATGTACCACTTACGTCTCAGAATCACAAAGAGATATTGGAAGAATCTGGCTGTTAACAAGCAAAACTGGTCGGCTCCGCAAAAAGTTGTTTCTAAGGCGTTGGAAAGCGTCGTTGGTTGGTTGCTTTTCTTGCGGAATCACAACGTTGCTTACTGCCTGTTGCGTCCACGACAATTTTTTTAATACTTGTTATCACTGCTAATCATGCCGAAGAAAGCTGTCTTTGATGACGTCTTAGAGCATTCAAGATTTGTCATCTGAGCTACAAGAAAAAGGCAAATTAATCACGAATGAAACCGGAATAGAAGGGTTTTTAGCGTGCTCAATAAAATATTTGGTTATTAGTTTGTTGAATCACTGTAGTAGGTGTGATCAAAATAGCTTTGATGAAGCCGGGAGGTGTTATTATACTCCGCTCACCCTAAAGCTTAGACTGAAGCCAATGCCACAAGCACGAGATCTTGAGGTAGCTGCTTTGAAGCGTTCTCTTTCAGAACGAGCTCTCGCGCTAAAAATGCAAGTCTCAAAGCCAGGTGCTCGGGCTAGCTCGCGTTAGCTTTGGTTGCAGTCTCAGCTTAAGGGTGAACGTAGTATAGTCTTTTTTTTAATTTGTGAGTTGGACTAGCCATCACGAGCACCTTAGGCGGCTGTGAAAATTAGGAAGACGAATTTTGCGAGGGAATTTCACATCTCAAAAACTTTTTAAAGCCTCTCGTTCTCATGGCTTACCCAAAGTTTAGTGCATGCTTGTTGCAGTCGTCGAGTATGCCTAAGACTTAAAGGAATGAATTTTAACCAAACATTCTAGTGAGACAAGCAGATATATTCCGTATAGTGTGAGACATATTTGTAGAATATTGAAGAAATTCGCTAAAAAGACGGCGGACAAGTTAAAGGACGACGAACACCACAAAGCGTTATGTGGTGTTTGTTGTCCTTACTTGTTTTTTCTTTAGCGCTTTTGCCCTATTCAATGAATCACCTACTAGCCCAGGTACATACACTTCTATTGTGGAAAGTAGCTTGTCGGGGGGAACACTGACTGAACATGAATAACCTTTTATGGTTTCATCGAGGCGACAAGCGTAACTCTCAAGCTGGTTTATGCCCTACGGCTGGGAATATATTATATATCTGTTCATAAAAGCCGGTCCCGGTGATTTTAACCATGTGATCGCTTCTTCTGGCTAGACAGCATATGAGTAAAGTTAGTCAATATTTTTTATTTTCATGGTTACTGAAACTAATTTCAACGGGACCCGAACCGTTTACTTAAAACGTTAAAACGCGCGAACACCACGAGAACGAATGGAGAGATAGAGACGACATGAGAGTCGATAACTCTCAGCTGATTTTATCAGAAGCCATCGTCACTTATATACACGTACTTGTTTGCCCCAACTTCAACATAACCTATCACCACTCTTGCAAACAGTCATCCAGAGAAGTCACGTACACCTTTTTTAAGTAAATAAATGGAAGGGGCGCTTACGATATTGAACTTGTCATTTTGGTATAAAACGCATATGCAATCTTTCAACGTTTTTTACTTTAAAACCGACTTACTTTGCAGCAACAATTACGCTTTTACGTGAAACTGCAAAGTTATAACGTCAAAGGGCCATTTGACGATTTGTCACCAGTACAATAGCACATGAACTGTAAGCACTTAGTGCCAACTTTGACATCACGAGACTAAATACCATTCCTGCTAAAGTTAGTCAGTTGCTCAATAGTTGATAGAGAGCGCTTAGTTTTGTCGGAACTCCTATCGCCAATCTTAAAGCGCTGTTTTTCTCAAAGGCCGTCAATTCGAACGGACATTGAACCGGCGTGAATTGGCGCCCTCATTACTGCCTAATGAGCGGTAAAAAACATCAGGTTAGCAGTCAAACGACTTCGGCCAAATTACCCCTCTACGGAGAAAAGCAAGGTCGCCGGCTTTCAAGGTAGACTAACTCCTAGCTTCCTCAACATCAGCACAACCAATTTAACTAACGACAACTCCCTCCCTGGAGATACGGTGCCAAAGTGAAGAGGAAGGAACTCGACGCAAGTACGGTTCTTCGTTTCAAAGAAAACGTTCTGAACTTGAGACACCATGTACGTGGTCTAACAAGCTCCCGCTAACATTTTTTTTTTAATTTTACTTTTGAAAACGTTGTTTGACTTCTTTGATCTTAATGAGAACCACCTCACCTCAGGGACGCCGCAGCAGCAAGCTAGGTGTCCTCGACTTGTTAACTGCTTTGGCGTGGGTCGAAGGAACTTTACGGGTGTCCAGCTCCCTCTGGCACGGTGACTTCGGGACCTTGTAGCTTTCTCGAACTCAAACGCCTTTAGACATTAATTGTGGTACAGGGATATACAGAGTATATCAACTACGTCTGAGAATGATTAAAGACATTTAAAGTAAAACCGCGATTATCCGCAGTGTCCACGCGCGCAAGCCAAAATCAAGTCACGCATTCGATACGTCCATAGGTCAAGCAGACTGCGCTCGGTAATGTTTGAATCTATCACGCAATATTTGGGTTCGCGTTCGTGGCCAAATACCGCCGTGATGGAAATCCACGAAAAAATACTAGTATTCTTGGACAGGTTAAACTGTCACGCCACTATTGGCTCAATTCAGCTGCGCGGAGGACAAACATGAATTAATTGCTATCCACAGATAGAAAACGCCATTTTATCCGCGCGTTCAAGGATACTAAGTGCAATTCACGTCATTGCATGTCTTTCTGGAACTAAATGAAAAGTGATTGATTAACGTAACGAAGTAATTAATCGATTAATTTTTACAGCCAGTAATTTATATTGGTAATCGGTTAGCTTTACCGTCAAGTAATTGTAATAAATTCCTTTGTTTAAGTAACGGGCACAATCGTGCTTGTGGAAAACGCGTCACATAAAC
The DNA here is from genome assembly GCA_037355805.1 of Ixodes ricinus. Classification (NCBI taxonomy): domain Eukaryota; kingdom Metazoa; phylum Arthropoda; class Arachnida; order Ixodida; family Ixodidae; genus Ixodes; species Ixodes ricinus. The sequence goes on from JAZHYW010003064.1 coordinate 53,390, forward strand.
GCACGCCCGCACAGACATCACTAGTCGCCGGAAGCAACATGAAATAACGAGGTCACTTCACTTCACTTCACTTTATTACCTTAAAGACCCCCATCAGGGGGTATCACATAAGGAGTGGGTACACATGGATCAGTTCTTGGGTGCCATAAATATTCAGAGAGAGATATGAGATGCTACATTGTCCATGAAAGTTGATGGGCAGGTGACGGCAGCGATGTTGTGGGAAAGGCCGTTCCAGTCTGAGGCTGCTCGGGGAAAAATTGAGGAAAAACATGTGACAGTACGGGAGCGTGGGCGTGCCACTTGGAGCGGATGACCAGTGCGTTGAGAAATGCGTGCCGGCGGTATGATGTAAGGCATGGAACCAAGCGGAGAATAATAGAACTTGTGAAACAAGGAAAGCGTGGTGATGCGACGACGGGTAGAGAGGCCAGGCAAGCCTGATTTTGCTTTCAGGGAGAATATGCTGACGTTATATGAATACGAGGAATGAATGAATCTAGTAGCGCGATGTTGGACTGCTTCAAGTGGTTTATGAGATATACTTGGTGCGGGCTCCAGATTGCGGACGCATATTCCAGCTTTGACCTGATAAGTGATTTGTAGGCGAGTAATTTCACATGTTGGGGGGCGTGACGGAGGTGACGTTTTAAGAATCCCAATGTTTTGTTTGCAGATGAGATAAAATTAGTAACATGCGTGCGCCAGGATAGATCGTTGCACATGGTGACGCCGAGGTATTTATATGACTCTACGATTTCTACGGATATGTTAGCGATAGCGTAAGGGAAAAGAAGGGGATTACGGCGGTGATGAAAGGACACGACTTTGCATTTATCAATGTTTAGCTTCATAAGCCAGTCGTCACACCATTCTTGTACGTGGTTAAGGTCATCTTGGAGAGATTGTTGATCAGAAATGTTAGTCACAGAGCGATAGATAACACAATCGTCAGCAAACATACGGATATGACCAGACACATGAAGCGGTAAGTCGTTAATGTATATTAGGAACAAGAGGGGACCAAGGACGGATCCTTGGGGGACGCCTGATGTAACTGGAAGTGAATGAGAGGACTGGTTGTTAACAAGAACAGACTGAGAGCGATTGTTCAGGAATTCTTTAATCCAATGTAAGGTATCCGAGTTGAACTTTAACTGAGAAAGATTTAGAAGCAAACGTTTATGCGGTACTTTATCGAATGCCTTTGCGAAGTCCAGGAAAATCACGTCAGTCTGTAGGTTAGAATCAAGATTAGCATGCAGATCATGAAGGAAAATAGCCAGCTGGGTTTCGCAAGAAAAGCCTTTGCGAAACCCGTGTTGCGACGGGTGAAAGAAATTGATAGAGTCTAGGAAATGCATTACTTGGGAGTAGATGACGTGTTCCATGATTTTGCAAGGCACGCTCGTTAAAGAGATGGGACGGTAATTTAGTGGAAAATCTTTGTTACCTGATTTGTAGATTGGAATGACCTTTCCCTTTTTCCAGTCCTCTGGTATGATGCCTGTGGTGAGGGACTGAGTGAACAGTAAGTACAAATATCGCTGCGCTCGCATACTTAGTATTTTTTAGGAATTTAGAAATGATTTCATCTACGCCGGCTGATGATGACAGTTTGATATTTTCGATTACAGAAGAAATGCCATCCGCGAAAAAAGTGACGGGGGTCATTGCTGTCACTATGTTAGTAACATACATGGGAAATGACGTGTATGGTTCTTCGGTGAAAACTGATGAAAAAGCAGTGTTAAACATGTTCGCGCACTTCGGATCATTAGCAACTTCACCCGATTCTTTTCTAAGGGAAACAGTGTGCGTCTGCTGAGGGTTTACAATTTTCCAGAAGTTCCTGGCGTTGTGGAGTAGGACATTAGGTAGGTCGGTGTGAAAGAAAGAGCGCTTAGCGCATTGGATAGCAGACAGATACGTGTCTTCAGCTGCATAGTATTTGTCCAAGGCACAAGGGGTTGTCCTTTGCTTGGCTGCACAGAATAGTCTTTTTTATCTTATTTTCTAGTCTTTTCAGAGTTTTGGTGAACCATGGTTTTTTGCAATTTGCGCGAAAACTGACTTTCGGGATGAATTTATTCACCAGTTCTTCTATCTTACTTTTGAAAATCAACCAATTTTCGTTTATGGATCGGTAATGAAAAGATGACCCAAAAGATCTGAAAGACGTGGCTAATTAATTATTTATGGTGTCGTAATTTCTTTCATCATAGAGACGGGTCATTTTCTTGTATGTTTGGCGTGCTATCGGAAGAAACTCGAAAACAGCGTGAATAAGTCTGCGGTCACTGATTTCGCAGAGGAAAGTAATGGATTATAAGCTGTCCGGTTGACCTGTTAGTATTAGGTCTAGAACGTTTGCAGATTGGTTTGATATGCGTGTTGGTTCTGATACCAATTGAGTGAGATTGAAGTTGAGATATACTTCCATAAATTTCCTCGTTTCTGCGTTACCCACAGTTAGATTTGACAAGCTAGTTCAATCAGCGTTCGGTTAGTTAAAGTCTCCGAAAAGGAGGATATGTGCGTTGGGGTGTTCTGCGGTAAGTTGACTTAAGATGTTATTGAGCTTAAGGGGAAAGTCGGGACTGTTATGCGGGGGTCTATAGCATACGCCGAGCAGAACCGTTTGAGGAGCTACTTGGCAGATAAGCCATAATATTTCTAAGTCAGACATAATGTTGAGAACAGAGCATGACAAATGTTGGCTAACGGCGACAAGGACGCCTCCCCCTAGAGTGCCCTTACGATCGTTACGAAAGAGGTTGAAATTCGGTAGATCAGCCAACACCTCAGAGTCTGTGATGTCATTAGTCAGCCATGTTTCAGTTAATATCAGTAGATTGGTGGCAGATGACGACACAAGATTGGACACGAGTTCGCGCTTCTGAAGGAAGCTACGTATGTTGGTAAAGATTGCAGAAAAAGACAGATTTGTTCGGGCAGTAGTCTGAGGGTGTTCTTTTACTCGCTGATAGCGGGGTGATCGCTATGCTATTTCTTTACACAGTTCTCTGTTGCCTCATCAAAAACATAGCGTTTAGAACCGATGAACAGGGTTTTGTAGCGGAGAGAAAACGCGACAGATTTGGTTTTGGCAAAAGCAACAAGGTGCCTCCGAGCGTTACGAACAGGACGAGAGAAGTCATCGCCAATGCTGTAATTTGCGCCCTTCAACTTTGGGCCATTTAAAAGGATGAACTCTTTGGTTTTGAAAAAGGCGAACTTTACAATTATTGGGCGGCACTGGTTAGCTGTATGACGCCCGAGGCGATGTGTACGTTATATTTCTTTAGGGTCCAAAGTGACGTTGAAGAGATCAAAACAGTGGCGAATGACTCTCTGTTCCGACTGGGCAAACGTTTCTGAGGCAGTGGGATCAGGAAGACCATAAAAAATCAAGTTGTTTCGGCGGGAGCGATTCTCGGCATCGTCCAGACGTGCCTCCAGGTCACAGACCTGGCGAGCCGTATGGGCGGTGTCGGCTCGAGTTGTCTCTAGTTCAGTTCGCACAGTTGCAAGTCTTTGGTAATGGCCTTCTAGTTCGGCCATTCGCTTGCTGAGTTCAGACATTGTTTTGTCGGTTGTTTGCAGTTGGAATTTGAGGCCTTGTACCTCAGCAAGTAATTGAGACTGACCGGCAGACAGTTATTGCAGTTCAACAAGCACGGCATCGTCAGGCCCTGGGTTTGTCTCTACGTCGCCTGACAGCAGCAGTAAAAAACGGACAACATGAACGCATTCAGCACAGACGGCAAGGCAACACTGCGGGCTCGGCAGCTGCACCAAAAAGTAGCTGCTAGGTTTCTTAGCAAAAAGACCATACGGTTTACCAATCTGCATGGCGAAGACAAGCGGATTTGTGGCCTGCGTTGTAGCACAGCCACCGAGCCCACAGAGCGCCGGCGGTGGTCGTCGCTGCTTTATAGCTGCGGCGTCTAGACGTGTCGGTGTCGATTGTGCCTTCCATGCTTGGTCGAGGATCCATGTGCTCCAGTGGCTGCGCAGCCAGACGTGATGACTCACTGACGGACGGCAGATAGTAGCCATTCACGCTGTGCCCATGCGAGAGGAGTGCACATCCCGGAATGTCGTCCGAGAGAGCAGTCAGCAGTGTAGGGAACAGCACGTGGGAGATGAAAAAAGCAAAAACCTGCATGGCACCAGCGCTCCCCCGACGCGATGAAATAATGAACACATGAAATAAAATGTGAAATAATTAATACACAACTCAAAGTTATAAAAACGCGAGGAGATTGGGCGTCTCTACGGCATGGGCACAACGTAGGCCATAAAGCATGCTGCTCGCTCCCGTAACGTCTGTCTCGCTCCCGCTTTGTGAAACAAACTGCTGGCGAGCGGCAGTTGGGACCACGCGTCAGAACTAGCAACCTGCGCTTGACGGCGACTGAATGCTTGAACTGCCGTCCAACGGCACTTGAACAACCCGCAAAATCGTCGTCGGATGGCGCTCAGGCCAAGGCCCACGGTTCGGGCTCACGCGGATTCCTCTCCCTCTGCGGAGGGAGGCTGAGGCTTTGAAGGTCCGCTCTTCAAATGACGATTTAACACCAGGGAGACGCATACTTGAGATCAAGTATAGCTCAAGAAGTAAACCCTACACGACAAAGCACAAAAGAGCGTAGAAACGCTTATCGGCGCTTACACCTGTCGTCAGAGAGCTGTCCACAACCTACAGTCGCCGGCAAGACGAAGCGTCTTTCAGTCCTGTCATCGCTTGCTATTCTTGAACACGCTGCTCGTAAGAAAGCTTCCAAAATATCCGGTAAAACGTTTAAAACGTCGAATGTAAGGCGACCCTCGAGACTCGCGAAGTTTCCTGAGTTCCAAACGGAAGTTGATGGCAGTAGCGATGGTCTTGCGCAGTCTTCAAGAGTCTATGTTATTTCGCAACCTAAACCAGGCCTGGCATTCAGAAACTCGCTTTACATCAAACCACTCTTCTATTAATGATACGATTGTCTCTAGAATAATAATGTAATCATGAAGGAAGAATTAGTTCATCTTAAGTTTTATCTAAACTATGTTAAATCTTTCTATAGTCCGTTGCAACCTAACAACGAAGGGCGAGGGTAAGACAGGCCGGGGAGGAGGAAGCAGACTGAATGCTGGAGAAGAGAGGGGGAAACCTCCTCCTCTCTTTAGCGTTCCGTCTGCTTCCTCCTCCCCGGCCTGTCTTACCCTTTCCCTTCGTTCTTAGGTTGCAACGGACTACAGGTTTCTTTTTTTTGTCTAAAATCAAAACTATATCGTTTCCTTCCTCGTATTTGCGTGTGTGCGCGCGTTCGTGTGTGTGTGCGCGTATACGAATACGTCCGCGTGCGTGTTTGTGCTTCTGTGTGCGTGCGCATGTTTGTCTGTGCCTGTGCGTCCCTGTGCATCTGCGGTGTGCTCCATGTGCGCTCGCGCGTCTGTTTGTGCGCATACTATTGAATCATGCCAGTACGAAGACCACTTAGATGCCCCTGGACCATGTAATAAAGAGTATCTTATATAATAATATTATTAAAATTATTAATATTATTATTTTTAATATTGAAGATGCCAGTGTCAAATCCAATGGTTCTTCCTGAACTCCACAAGAAACACTGGTTGATTGATTAATTAAGTTTACTTTTGTAGTTCATGATTTGTAAAAGATCGGTCACTTCTGCAAAAAGTTCGAACACCCGTTGCTTTTTTAAATATCAAACTTTGAACGTACCTCGAGAAGCCCGACTCCGTAATTGTCCTGAATAAAACTTCACTTCGATTACCAGTTTTTAAACGTTTCACAACCACCGGTTCAGCTATACTCCGTTCACCCTCAAGCTGAGACTAGATGCACCGCCTTCAGCGCGATCTCGCTGGCTCCCGCAGTGTTTTGGTTACGCGTGCCGGCGCTTTCACACTTGTGTTAGCACGAACAGAACGCTCGCCCTGAAGGCGGAGCTTCTAGTCTCAGCTTTAAGGTGAACGGAGTATAACAGTTTTGGGCTCAACTGACGCTATGATCACTCCAGCCACCAGTTTGGCGACTTCATTTTGTTTTTTCAGTTTGTCGATTTTTTTTGAGCAGTTTCGGTTGTTAAGTTACCAGCTTGGCGAGTTTCCTTTCTCAGTAGATCCATTTTGATTTCCATTTTTTTGGTAGGTTTCAAGAGCTTGATTTACAACTTGGTCAGATCAATAACAGTGCGTGCAGTTCAAATTCTGCTGGAATCAGTTAAGATTTATATATGTTTTTTTCACAATAGGGCAGCCTTGGCTTTTTTGATATCAGTTGGTAATGCATTATTTTGTCATCATTGTCGAATGACGCCGCAAAATGCTTAACGGTGCTACAGGGACGACCCATTCACCACTTGCCTTTGATTTGCTCCAATTGACGCCAGTCCGGTTTTTATGCCTCTAGTGATGGGTTACGAACTTCCTAGATGCACATCGAAGCTGTAGCTTGATTTATCCTTTTTGGTGATAACGTCATTTACAAAATGTAAAACGAAAGAGCATGTAAATTTTTTTTGTTGTTTTTGTTTCAAGAAGCTTGTGCATGCACGCCTGAATATATAACATAATTGATGAAGAAATAATCATTATCTTGTATTTCTTAAATGCTCCGGACAAAAATACACGAGCCATAGTTACGAATTCTGGTTTGTACCCTGACAAAAATAGCATATCTGGACATATAAACAACAAACAGATATGGATATATAAAAAATTGGGCACATCTGGCCATATAAAGCATATCAGTTTATATAAGGCATATCTCGCCAGATATGCCCTATTTTTATATATCCATATCTGGGTAGGCCAGATGGGGGTATATCTGCCTGCCATATAAGGCCAGATATGTCCCAATCAGATAAGGCAACCTTTATATATATATATATATTGTTATATTCAACAAAAATCGACCAAAAGTGACTTGTCATCTGTATAAGAAAAAAATTGAATATTGAGCATGTGCCAACTTTTATTAATTTTTACATGAGCTGCGCTTGACGCCACTCCTGATTTCGCTCAACTTGGTTCCCATGGAAAGCTGGATTATCGACATTCGCGTAACGAATGTCGATGAAACGTTAATGTCGACAAAGCGTGTGTCTATGAAACGTGTATCCACGAGAAGGTGGCCGTGGAAAGTGTTATCACGAAGCGCAGGGAGAATAAAAAATTCAATATTCTACTTGCAGTTGTGACATGAATTCAGACGGCCAATGGCAGGTGACTTGCTGGCAGAATTTTTGGGGAAATTATTCTCTCGGCTGCCTGGAAATAGACACGGCCTAATTCTAGAGGTAATCTGGAAGATTACTTGTAGGAAAACGATCAATTGTTGCAAAGTAGGTTGCAGCGCAGTTACGTTGACGATACCGGACTTGAAAGGTGTAATCCGAGATATATGTCGACACGGGAACGGCAGATCCGCTCAAACACAAAAACGAGAAGGAACGTGTCTGTGAAGATTCAACACGATGTAGCACAAGCTGTCATTTGTAGAACTGAACACTAAACGCATCACTAAAAATTCTTGGGCTTCTTTGAAGAAATTGCTTGTTGCCGGTATACTGGTAGGACTTTTCGAAAGAGATACCATTTACTACACAAGCAAAATCCACAGCAGCCACGCAGGGCGTGCCATGCGCCAAACAAGGTCCGCATCCGCAAGCAGGTATTTCGAGACTGCCAACGGCTAATGCGTCATCCATCACACCTTGCGACTAGGCTTCTGCCATTTCCTGCGCACAGAGAGCGGAGTCAAGTGATAGGAACAATACGGCTGATGGTTCGGCAAGTAAGCACCTTCTACCACGCCTTCAGCTTAGGGAGAAAGAGAAAAGGAGAGAAGGAAAGGCGAAAACGGAAGTGCACACACAAAAAGCTTATATTCTGGGGCATCAATGACCACAACCAGCGGTTTTGTCAATTGTACCTAAGGTTGATAGTGCAGTGAATGCTACTGTGTGGACTTGGGCTCCAGGCAGGTGTCGTGTTCTGCCTTATCACCAGCTTCTAGACTGTAGTCACGTGACCCTAACCGGAGACACGATTGGCCTAAAACATGCATGGCATCTACCGTGCTGTCAATACCGAGCGAACAGGACAGCTCTATGAAGTCCAGCTTTGGGACTTACAAAGAAGCTGTCCTGCCCGAAAGTGACCCAAAACGATGCGAGTTTGAAGATACTATGTTTTACGCCGTATAACCCCTCATTATAATTTTAAATAAAAAAAGAGTGCGACTATTTTTTTGCGCATGTTGTCCACGAATATATATATATATATATATATATATATATATATATATATATATATATATATTACCAATAAATTTAAAATCATCTGTACACTGGTAAAGTCGCGTTTTTATATTTCAAAATTTTTTACGAAAGAGTTACACATAAAAGACACTACGGACAGCACATCTTTCGACTTTCAACACATGATGAATCGCCGACGCTCGTAGACGGAATGTTGCGATGCTGCGCGAACGGTTTTTGAAAGATGCTGCGTAGGGAACTCCGGGCGCAACGGCTTCGCAGCCGTTCGAAGGGAAAATGATTCGGGACGACAAAGTAGCGTCTTGCATCTTCAGTAAGCTATACGGGTCGTGTTTTCGTGTTTCCCCGCTACAGTTTAGCGGGGAAACATGAACAAAATTAGTTTCACTGCTAGATTTAGCGGGAAAATTGACGTCACGTGACATAAGCACCTATACAATTTCCCGCTAAATTTAGCGGGGCGGTTACACCGATGGCGACGCCGACACCGCGTAACGCGGAAACGGGCACCTAAGAGCTGCGATCTAAAATCCACTTTTTTATTAACTCGCTTTCCGATCTTATGCACTTCGTCATATTGTCATACGTCGAACATACAACGAAATTTAATTTGTCTTTCAATCTTCAAAATGCGCCATTGATTAATTGGTCCAAATATCTGGAATAACTTCACTTTGAAGATTTACAATAGTTAACCAATGACATGAGACTCATGCAATATAGATCAATCAACTAGTGTCTTGGCGAGTACATATGACGTTTTGCTTGCAGGACCGAAACGGGCCTATATATCATTATCAGGGTACATAGTTTTACCCATATATGTCTTATATGGCACTATTTGAACTTTTATACTGTGATATACTCTGTTTTGGCACGCGTATATGCCGATATATGGCCGTATTTACGGACTTATATGGCCATATATGACAGTATTTGCCCACTTATATGGTGATATCTGGCCTTATCTGCTCCCATATATAGCGTTATATGGGCCAGTATAAAATGTATCAGGGCCAATATGACTGTTCAGATTATCATAAATGGCCACGTATAAAATATATCAGGGCCATATCTGGCATTTTCGTACGGGTAGGCTTTTAATCAAATGATTGTGAAAAGAAACTGAGGTTATTTTTTTGCAGAAAATTTAGATGGACGTGGAGATAAAGCACCGATTAAAAAATAAATTAAAAATATATAGAAATAACAATTCAAAAGGAAGATTTGTCAAGACGTCTCTTTTTTCGATAAATGGATTACTTTTTTCATTAACTTAAACTACATTAAAATTATATTTCTTTTTAAAAATGCACTGTCCGTGTCGAATAGGGGACATGTAATATTTCCTCATAAGGCTTAATATGGGAAAGAGTCACTATAAAGGAACTACGTCCAGCGATCTAGGCTAAATATGGGAAAATGCACGCCCTCCAAGGGACTACTTAGAACCATCCAAGGCGATAATTGGCACCATAATGGTTACATACATTACCTTATATGGTGTCCCCTTGGTATATATATGCCCCTATTTGTCCCCTTATACACGAACTCATCTCTGTGACGTCACGGCACGGTGGTGGCGCGTCGGTCGCACTTCCGGTCTGGGACTGTGGGCAGAAGTCCACATGCCAGATGTGTATTCGTGCGTTGTTTTGAAACCAACCAGACAAAAACCTGCCTTCACGTCAAAACGCCGCGACGGGCCGTACCTAAAGTGTCGAGAAAGGTTTGAAGGTCAGTTTTCACGGGCTCGGTTCGTCCGAAAATCTGGATATGTGCCGTGAAAAGGGAAAAGCAGACACCGTCGGACAACGATAGCTTGGGCGGGAAGCACTTTGGGTTGAATTCACGGATACTTGTGGTCATCAGATCTATTTGTTTTGTTCCAACGTGAACGCCTCAAAACCGTCAAGTTGTGCGGACCACCTGCAGACTACGTTCAGTGCGTCTTCAAGTTCAAACGGATGCCTGATTGTTCGAACTCTTGTCTGCTCTTTCAAATGTTTCTGCTTGTCGTCTGCTCTCTTCGACGACGCCGGTCCGTAGACCAAATGATGGCCCGGTTCTTGCGATAAGAGGTAAGTGCAGGCCTCAAAAGTCTTAAATTTGAAGGTTGGTAAGCAGGCTCGATGTAAACAGTAGATACAAGGAGATGTTGATCATTGTTACCAGTGACTATCACCGACTTGTTATGCCTAATTCAGTTGGTCCGATTCTGCTTGCGATTTTCAGTATCTACGTCGACCATCTCAGCTACGGTTCATGCTTTTGCAGCCCGAGCGGCGTCGCGAATGAAAATTCCGAGCGAACTCTCATCATACGAATCAGGCTTTAGCGTACATTCTGCGGCGTCCACGCGGAATGAATCGCCGCATGTTACATTATTCACGCGAAGTTTTGCGGTGTAACGAGCCTCAGTAATTTCGCTGACGCCTCTCAAGATAGTCAGACATCGCCAGGAAGACATAGAACCAACAATTCGAACGCGAAAAAGGGCAGGCGAACTCACCCCGACGCCGACAACATCGCATTTCAATGGTGTGTTTATGGGCTACGGCGAGCTTCTTGTCCACACCCCCATCGCGCATGCGCGGCGCCGGTGGCGTCCGCTAGGGGCGCTCCGGGCGCTTTGGTTTGTTTGTAAACATGAGTTGGTGTATAAGGCCATATACTGCCTTATATTGTTTCAATATTTGAATGTGTATAGCCGTATATGAAATGAATCCGGCACATATATGCACTCTTGTAAGTGTGTCCACCGGCTAAACCAATCTGCTCACAGAAACACCGTCGTGATCCTGCGTTTTTTTCTTCTGTGCGTGATTGGCAAGCCGGTGACAGCAAACCCAGAAAGGCGACGTCCGCCATGACGATGGACTTTTGGTGCTCGCTTGAATGGCCTCATCGGATGGCAGCGTTGGCAGCCCCTATACCAAGAAGCCAAGTTCATGTTAATTCTAATACGGAATCGGTAGTTATAGCGAAGATCCATGAATAAAAACCTAAAACAAAAGGAACGACTCTTTTTTCTCTGGCCCGCACACCTTTTTATTTATTTTTATCGCATTCGCATACCAACATGGTTGCTCCGAGATAGTTGGCGGCGTTTCTAAGCTTGGTTTGATTTCAGACCAGAACGCAGTCGAAGGTTAAAAGACACGCAATTAAAGCGTACACTCAGATCAAAAGCCCATTGACGCGGTGCACTTTTGAGATATGATTAGATTAGCCAGGAGGAATACACCCAAAGAAGGATGCTGAGAACCATGTGCTCCTATACTTCGTTTCACCTTCCGTCCAGACGCAGCCGATACTACGAGATTATATGACGAATCAGACAGCGTCAAAAGGGCACCATCATGGTGTTCGTAATATTTCTGTCTGTGTTTTTCATCGCTGAACCAATCATAAACAGAACAAGCTTAGTGATTTGCACTTTGGACGCTGCTTGATTGGTCCCGTTCCCTCGTAGCATCCGCTGCGTCTGGACGGAAGGTGAAACGAAGTATAGCGTTCCTCGAGTGAGGCCATCGGCTATACTCCGTTTCAACTTCTCCAGGCGCAGCCGACGTTGCGAGGTAATGGCACCAAAGGACCAGCGTCAAAAACCCAAGTCACTGGGTCTTTTCAGTTTATGATTGATTCAGCGATGATAGAACATGTATTAAAACATGGCGAACACAATGAAAGTGGGCTTTCGAAGTGGTCTGATTGGTACCATGAGGTCATAGCGTCGTCCGCGTCTGCACGTAAGGTGAAACCAAGTATGGTATCAATCGCTGCGCTCAGAAGGCCTAGGCATTCCGCCTCCTTCTACTCAGTCCACCTTCGCCACCGCGCCAACATCTCCTACATAAAAATCGCTGCTCTAATTGTAAAGGGATGGGAGGGACATTCTGGCCCCAGTCTTGCTCTATATTTTTAACATATCTCTAGCTGAAAATGTGTTTCATCAACGATAGAAAAATGCGGTAGTTTTACCTATACGTAAGCCTGGTCGCACAGATTGGGTCATTAACTATAAACAAATTTCTCTTCGTAGCTATTTTTTAAGGTATTTCAAAAGGCGATGTATAAGCATATTTTACTAACATTTTAAATTGTCTCTGTCGTAACAAGGACGGGTTCTGTCAAGGGCGATTGGCGAAAACTAACCTTGTATTATTCTTGGCACATACTTTCCCGAATGTCATTTCCCGTGGACCAGTTGACACCATTTATTTCGATTGCACCAAAGCTTTTAATCTTGTAGATAATAAATTGTTACTTGCCAAGTTGTGAGCATTGGGAATGACGACCTCGTTTTGCGGTTGGTTGTCAAGTTATTTTAGTGAAAGACCAAAGGAGTGCTTTATGAATTGTGTTTTTATACCTCGTACGGTTTAAATACTGGGGTGCCACATGGGTCCCATATTGGGCCGCTGTTATTTAACTCTTTTTTGTTCAATAATCCGGCAAATTGTTCAGAATTCAAAGGGCTGCAGTTTGGAGATGATGCAGAAATGTATCGCAAAGTTCATGCAACTACCGACTGCCAGGTGATGCCACACGATGCTGAGGCTGTTCTAAATTTGTGCTTGAAGAATAATTTGGTTCTTAAATCCAATGAGGTCAAGGTTGTTTTCTATACCCGTCGGACAAGCTGCGTTCAATACTCCTATACCATGATAAAGTTCAGCTATCACGAGGTCAAATACTATTCGTGACCTGGTGAGTGCTGCTTGATACCCGCCTTTCGTTTACTTCGCACGTTTCGAAGATCGTCAATGACTCTTGTCAGGTGCTAGGCGTTATTTCCCGAATGACGCAGAATTGTTGTACTCACGTTAGCATGATTCATCTATTTTATGCCTTTGTTTCGTTCAAACTGCAGTTTTGTTCAGTCGCATGGAACACCATTGGAATGACACAATCATGTATTTTAGAAAGCGTGCCGCGTCGTCTGGCATTGTGTTGTTTATGCCAGATTGATCGGGAGGCGCTTCTATTTTGACAATGAACAGATGCTTAATGTTTTTTGATTTCGTACCTTTGCACGAAAAATGATTAACGTGAGACTTCGCACTTTTATATAAGATAGTAAACGCTAAGCTTGCTGCAATGCACCCTAGCCTAAAAGTGCGATTTCTTTTTGTGTTTCTCATAAGTGTATAAGGTTTCTATTTATTTTTTACCCGCAGAAAGTTGGTGTCCAGTTCCCAATGACACGCCAACAGCAAGGTTCATATTAACGTTAGGAGTGACATTTAGAGTTGTTTTCAGCATTCATAACTTTTAAACGAGCTTTGTTGGCCGCTTGACAAGAAGCCGTGGTCTGTTGCGTTATGTAGAGGGTGTCGCGAAGTTCTGTCGAACCAGACTTTTAGGTCGAGCTTTCGGGGTTCGACTTGTTCGAACCAGTTCGACGAACCTTCGAACTTTTAACCAGATGCGACTGGTTCGACTTTGTGGACAGTGTGTTTTTTCAGCAAAGGGTCTATTTTAATTTTATGAACAGTTGCAATAAAATTAACTAATTTTAATACCATGAAGAAGTTAATAAGTGCATTTTTGGTACTGTATTAACTGAAATAACCAATCAGTGCTGCCCTTAGTTCCTCCTTTAGCCATCACCATCCAATCCGAGGCTAACTGGCCAGCCTGTCGCGCATGCGCATAGCTGTCGAACCTGGGTCGAACCTTTGTCGAACTTTTCACAAGAAGGTCGAAAGAGTCGAACCTGGTCGAACTCGAACCTCGACCGGTTCGCGACACTCCTAGTTTAATGTAGTTTTTCTTTATTGACTTTCACCTTTCCAAAATTACGTCCTGCTTGTTTGTTTCTTTGGTTGTATTTTTCTTTAATTGATTACAATATGTGCAAACTCCTAGTGCCTCCAGCGGTTTGTGTGCACATCAAGCAGAAGGGATTCAATTCAATTGAAGATGGCCGTTGTACTCAATTTTTAATGACACTTATAAGAGGCAAACGTGTGGCGCCGCTTAGACACTAGCGCTGCGTGTTTGGCGTAGACTCGGGTTCAGTCAGTGAGCACACGAGCTTCAGCCTGAATTCTGACGGTGCGCGCGTTTCTAAACCGTGCCACACCTTTGCCTTTTGAGGTAACTTTAAAGGTAAAGCACTACGGCACTCCGATCTGTTGGTCACGCACTCTTTCATGTCCATTTTATGTTCTACCACACTCGCCCGGCTTAATGAATGTGTAAGATAGGAAGCGGCGCTCTTCCAAAAGTGCCATTACTTCTTTATATAAATGGGATTTATAATGGACAACTTTCTGTGTTGATAACAGGCACATCACTGGTTTCAGGAATAGCTGTGCGCGCTTTCTTGGACCTTTAATATAAGTCAGACTTCCGAATAATGTGGCAGCGTGTAACATCTAGGACGACCTGAAACATTTCTTCTGCAGGGCTGATATTCATTTCTTCGCTACTTCAGTTCGGCAACGGGAAGAGAGTGATTGTTTTTGCTATGATTTAGAGGAGAATAGATAGGCAGTCCGCGAGAACGCAACGTTGTGGTGTAGGCGATTTCCACCGAACTCTAATGGTGTGCATTTTAATCCAGAACAAGTCACTGTCCAATGGAGCGGAGCCTGCGTTGTCCGCAACCGTGAAGCACGGCAGAGAAATTTATTATCCTTTCTTTTTACTATCCGTTCTCTTCTTACCTCGTCTGTTTTGTCTATTTGCCACATAGACGTTTTGCCACATATTTGCCACATATTCCCACAAGAAAAAAGCGACGTAAGAATAAATAAAGAAACACCGATGGATGAATCAGGAAGCGTGAAGTTTACAAACCACGCGCAGAGTTTTCTAAGTTATCGGGGGCTCTACTAGTAAAGTA
Organism: Ixodes ricinus; assembly: GCA_037355805.1. Lineage (NCBI taxonomy): Eukaryota > Metazoa > Arthropoda > Arachnida > Ixodida > Ixodidae > Ixodes > Ixodes ricinus. Next base: position 68,546 of record JAZHYW010003064.1, read on the forward strand.
ACCGTGCACACCATCACCAGCGTCTCTCTTCACTCGGTTGTTTCATCACTTGCAAGGGGACTCTAGATAGAGCACCATGTATCAAAGGTCACGCCATCCGCCATTCACGTTTTATTCCTGCACGATGCGTATAGTGTTACGACGTGGCTAAACCCGTCGCGAGTAAAGCGCGAGACACATGGACGGCAGAATTGTCCGATCCGTCTACCAGACCGACAATCCGAACGCCGCTCCGAATTGCCGCACCCGACAGTTTGACACAACACGCTTCCGACCTTGCATGCGACACGACGATCCGCTCGGTTCCACCCAGGAGATCCAAGCACTCCAGCGGAGGTCCACGTTTATACTTCTCTGGTCCCAGATGGACAGCTTAGCTCGCACGAGCGAAGTTAGAGCTCGTTCTCGCTAGCGCGTATTCTTTGCCGGGGCCATCTTTTTCGAATGGGTAAGCGGGATCCACGCCTCCACGCGTCCGGCTTCCCGTCGCCCGTCCCGTTTTCATATTCGTCCCGCCAGACCCAGTACGTCATCATGACGTTCGCGCTAGCTGTGCTGTCATTGGCTGGACGCTTCGGACTGTCCGTCCGCCGTGCGAAACTATCTGGCACGTTGGACGCACGCCGGATCGCCGATCCGACGTCTGATGCGACCAAATGTTTCGGATCAGGCAGTCGTACTGCCGGATCGGACGTCGGATCGGATGGAATTTTCGCGCATGTGTCTCGCGCTTAAGACAGGCGTCCGGTGGCGGCTGAACGACTCCGAGGTTTTTCTCTGCCCTAAAGAATACGAGGTTCGAACGCCACGAGCCAAAGCGAAAAACCACACGTTCAAAAGAAAAAAAGATATACGCACGTGCTTTGCAGGTGACAAACATGATTACAAAATATACAAGAAAACATTCGTGGAAAGCAATAACTAAAGCAATAACATGCGGCTGCGTTTTCGACATATACCCGTGGAAGAAAAAAAAAATTAACCGCGTTTTGGGGAAACCTTTCTACATTTGCGAAGGACAAAGTAAATTTGACCTCTTCACGCACGAAAAAGTCTCCACACTCTGGCACTGGCCCAGAGAATTTCAAACGCACAAAAACTAACGCAGACCGTGCGTCTCGACGACGTTCTAACATGTTCGACGTGTGCAGTGGAGAAAAAGGCAGTCCGGTGTAGGTCTACCCACTAATCTATCCAATCACAGCTCGGCGTTCTCACGTCCCCTCGCGCTCTCATATCCTCCTCTCTCTAAGTTTCTCAGCGCATTGAGACAATTGAGAAAACGAAATGACTGAAACGTGCTTCATGTTTACTTGAATCTAAAAAACAAAAATGAAGAGCTCTGTCAGTCGCTTTTGTAGAGTGTACGGAGGTGACCCAGTTTAAGAACGTGCGAAAAGACAGATGACTTTGTTGAGCCCCATAAGAATGGGAGTCGGGTTGCAACAGCGGTTGTACATTGCGTGTATGGCTGAATTTTAGTGAGCGAGTTTCTAAAGAGGGCCACCGAGAAATGTCGGGCAAACGTGAGCGGAATTTGAAGGGTTATTTAAAGCCCAACAAAGTAACCTAATACCCCAGAGAAGTCTCCTTGGCCGCCCGAGCAAACGACGACGGATTTAGGTCGGAAAGTTATTGTGCCTTAAAAAAGAAGGTATGGAGGCAGGTTTGTCACATTGATTTTTAAGAAAACAGATCCAGTAGGGTGCTGGCTTGTAGGTCACAAGAAAAAGAAGCAATTTTTATGCACTTTAGCACGATTACTTTTCATTTACAATATACCTGGTGTTTGAACAATGGCTGAGAGTAATCAAAGTCGTTCCGTGCAATAAAGCGCTGAGCACTGCTTGGCCGAAAAAATTCCAAAGTGCTGGAGTCTTGTTTGTGTCCGTCCGTTCTTCGCTATGTTCCATGTCTACTACGTCAGAGCGGGGGGCGACCTTTTTACAACCCCGCGACGTTCAGAGGATGTAGCGCTGTCAGATGTGCTCGCGATGACTCGATGCGTATGGCCACTGCTGAAGCTGACGTCACTTCCGGGTGGAACTTCCGCCGCTCTTATGCGCTTAGCTACGGTATGTGTCTTCTCTCTACTTGAATATTCCAGAGAATAGAGCGGTCCAGAGTTCCATTTTATAAATGCCAACAGCTATAAAATATTTTAACTCCAGGCAACGCTTTTCTCACTGAAACGTGCTATCTAAAAGGAATACCTGAGATATTATCGAGTGAGTGCCTGGTTATTAATTTTAATCAAATATTTACACTCGTATTCTGATGTCCGCCGCAGTCGGTGAGGTATCCTGGAGAAATAATTTCTTCATTTCACGTGCCCCGTTTGAAACATTCTCATTCGTTTTTGGAACACTCTGTTTGAAACGTGAATTAGTCTTCTTATTTAGGGACTGTCGTTTTAGTACACATCGAACAAAATCAAAAGCGATAAATTTCGCAACATTCTGCAAAACAGATGTTTAAGTGCTACAACATAATTTTGTGACTGCGACGTTCGTCAGAGCTATGCTCCTTGTCTGTTCATGAGAAGATCCCTTATTTACACTTAGGCAATTTTAAATGTCAACCATTTATAACACCAACTTGATTTTTGCCAACCTGAGCCCCAAAACCTTTAGCACAGTAATTGAAATCAAACTTAATCTGAATACTCAAAATCGAACCAGATTTGAAGGTCGTAACCAATCGTCCTCCTCTGCAGGACAAAAAATCTTCCAGTTCGATTCGTCGGGGGAGTGGATTCGGGACACTTGGTAAAAAATGTCTAGGAGCCTCTATATGAACACGGTCGGCAGCAGAGCAGCATCCCCAAATATTTGTGCCATAGTATGCTAGCGCCATCTCTTAGCGGGTTACGGCAGCGCTCCCATATATGTGCAGTCGCCGCGGGAGTTAATAGCTCCACGCGAGCGCGCGTTTTTTTCCGAGGTGCGCTTGACTGGTGGCTTCTGAACTAGAGATGACGTCAGGGCGAGTCCATGCGGGTGGACGGGGAAGCCGTCACAATTTAAGGGAACCGTTGTTATCATCCGCACGCCCACACGCCCGCACGCCCGCACGCCCGCACGCCCGCACGCCCGAACGCCCGAACGCCAGCACACCTGAGTGTAGTTCGAAAGAAAAGGGGAAATGATTCTGCAGAAGTCAAGAACGCCGAGCACGAATGAGATGGCTGTTTGGAAAGACAGAAGGAAACACGTCGTATTTTCTAACTTCTGCAGAATCATCTCCCATTTGCATTCGAACTACGCTCACCCGCAGGCAAATGATAGCAACGGTTTTCTTGAATTGAGCGGCTTCCCCCGTCTACTCCGCATAGACTCGCCCTAACGTCATCTCTAGTTTTATCGCAAGTCACCAGTCCAGCGTCCCTCGGAAATAAACGCGCGCTCCAGTGGAGCTATTAACTCCCGCGGCGACTGTACATGTATTTAATATACAAATATGACCATACCACCGAAACCTTACGCTTTAAACAATTTGCCATGCTACGACTCGATTCTATGATATTCCGCTGTTATTGTGCCAAAAGTTTAATACGATGACGTGTAAACTGCACGTTCCTCAGTCGACTAAACGTTTCGACGTATTGCCAGTACGGTAAGCATCAAACTAATCAAGGTGTACAGTTTATTTTTCGGTATACAAAAGTCGTTATGATTTTATAATTTGATTAGATCACTCTCCAATGTTATGGGAAATTATGTTATGTCTTAAATGTGTATTATATCCGTAGAAAAATATACTTCGAAGGCACCTCACGCAAGTTTTTGAGGAACAGCGAAGTTCAGACGAGCGCATTTTAAAAATACAACAAAGAACAAGATTTGCCATACCGCTGCGGTTTTCGAGAGGAATCAATAATGTGCTGGGTATATTTTGTTCCTTCTCAAAATTATTTTCTTGGGTTCCTGAGACCAAGTTGCGTTATAATATTCGTTCTCGCTTAGACGTTTACAATAATTTCCAGTGTTCTGCTACTGACATCAATAAACTAGCAAGCAAACCAGCTTTTTGATATTTCGATAATATAAAATTATAAAAAAATGTTTTCAAAATATTTTCGCTAAATATGAATGTTATGTGATTATAACAAAGTGATTTTTATTGTAAGGAGTGGGAGCGCTGCGTATACTCAAGTTAGGAGACGATGATTGCTTTTGTGAACTTAATATTGACACTCGAAAAGTAATTATAAAATACGTACCAAATATTTACAATATATTAATATTCCAATCGCACTGAAAACGGGCAGCAAAAGTTTAAAAAAATATTGGGAGAAGAGCGTATTGAAATATCCGACTTGATATCACATTACTCAAAGGGGCAGAAGCTCGAGATTTTGAAATGGCGCCGGCTTGTAGTCGCCGTCCACAAAAAATTGTATTTCGTCACCAGTTAAGAACTCGGTTGACCTCAGAACGTCCCCGAACAAGGCGCGGGTTTTTAAATTTGAAATGATGAACGAATGCCCAAAAACAGTAGAACCATGTCCACTTCAAGACAAGTTTTATCAAAGATGGCTCATTTTAGAGGATTTGCCGCAGTAGCAGCTTGTGTTCGAGGATACTAAATTTAGTGTTTCCTAACCAGTTCAGCTCTCGTCGATCTCAGAAAGTGCTAGGATGAGGCGCGCGTGGCAGAATTTCAGGAGGTAAACGAACGTGTAAAAACGGCCAAGCTATCTCCAAGTTGGGACCGTTTTTTTCAAAAAAGAGTCATTTTGAAGTATTTGCAACATCGGGACGTGCTTGAGGGATTTATATTTTATATTCCACCTTTGGTTGGGAACTGTGTTGTCCTCACAAAGTTCCTTGGCGAGGCGCGGGTGCCAAAATATCAGAAGATGAACTTACCGTAAAAGCAACCGAAACATCTCCACTTAGAGACCGGTTTTCTAAAAAGATGATCTATTTTAAAGTATTTGCCGCAGCACCAGGGTATCCTCGAGTACCAGGATATTCCGTCTTTAGCTGGGGCTGGAATGACTTCAAAGAGTTTTCTGGCGAGGTGGGGGTGCCCAAGTTTCAAAAGATTAACAAATGCGCAAAAACAGTCGAACAATCTACACTTTAAGACCGGTTGTCTCAAAAAGAAATCATTTTGGAATATTTTTCATAGTACCAAAAGGGGCTCGAGGACTCTGCATGTATTATTCCACCTTTAGTTGAGCGCTGGGCTGTCCTCAAAAAGTTCCCTTGCGAGACACGTGTGCCAAAATTTCAAAAGATCAACACATGCGTTAAAACGATCGAACATTTCCCACTGCCCTATTTACGTAAACTAGCATCTTACGAGTTTTAACAATAAATTGCTTGGAGCGGCCATCGCACAAAAGCGTAGTGCGGGGTGGCGGTTCGTCTGGTCGACCGGCGGAAAGATTTTCGCTCGCCAAATAGAGAGTGCTGAAAACGTACGAATTACGTGCATCGATGACGTTGCAAAGATTGCTATCTAGAAAACAAAAAAAAACTAAATTTATCAGAATTAAAAAGAACCCCTGATGCCTCAATGGCCCTGCCTTTGACTAAATGTAAATATGTTATTCGTTGATTTTTTAACATGGAATTCAAATACTCTGAACCACTCTTTTCGAGAGTGCACCTAAATGCGAGAAGCATAAAAATGAAGGAAGGCAACCTTAACGACTTTTTTCTTCCCTCTGCCAAAAATTTGATGTTCTCTTGTTCCCGGAAGCATGGTGAACAAAAAATGACGTCGGCCGAAATATTGAAAATTACAAGTAGAAGGACTGGTGAGTGATAACAAAAAAGGCGGAGTTACAAGTTACACAAAAAAAGCATATTGGACAAAGTTATTGAAGATTTTGGCAAACTTGATATAAACAATGAATGCGTGACAATAAAAACTAAAAAACCTGTTATTGCAGTAGTGTACCATCCTCCCTCCGAAATCATGTTAGCTTTTTTTTTTTTAATTCATAGACGAACTATTTTTGTTATGTAGTTTAAACGGTGCCTCATTTATGATACTTCGATACATTAATATCAACACAGTTTCTCAGGTTGAAAACGCGAGGGAACTCAGTGATATTATCAATCAATTGGCTAGTGTCAATTTGGTCACGTTGCCCACTAGAGTGACTGGCGAAACAGCGACTTCGCTCGACGTCTGTCTTACTGATAGAGAAGAAAAATACGTTGTTTCAGGCGTTTCACTGAACGTATTAGTGACCATCTGCCTATTTATTGCTTCTGCTTTATTTCCAAAAAAAAACAAGAAAAAAATAAAGAACCTCACCTTTATAGGAGTAATCAAATGCGCAACAATTAGTAAATTTATCTACTCTTATCGAAAAAGCAAATAGAAAAGCTGTGTGCTCAGAGGAGAGTGCAGATGTAGTCTTTTCGTTGTTCTTGGAAAAGTTCAAAAAGTATTATGACGAGGCTTTTCCTATTAAGACAAAACAAAAAACAGAAAAAAAGAAGCCGAAAAAACCATGGGTAACTTCTGATCTGTATAAGAGAATAAGGGGTAAAAACAAAATACATCATGCATTCATCCAGAGTCGAGATATACACCAGCTGCGTCATGAAGTAAAAAAAATAGCTCAGTTAAAAAACGCAAAGCGCATGTATTATCTTAATAGTTTTGCGACTATATATGATGACAAGTAAAATATAAATGAAACTATAAATGACATGATGAAGGGCACAAATGACGAGTAGAAAAAAAGACATCCTTGTCGAAATATTGTTGTTGGAAGATACGATTATAACAGGGAACAAAGCCGAGGATATGATGAATCAGCACTTCATTGATGTGGGCATGGTATAAACTAGAACAGGTAAACCGAAGCGGCGAAAACTTGTGTATAGAAGGCATTATGGGTATTATAATGTTGGTCCCGGTGTTACCACCAGAAATTTATGAAATTATCAAAAATTTAGAAACGACACAGCTGCCAGTATATATGCAATTCTGCCCCAAAGTATTAAAAATGTGGTGCCTTAGTGAATTGGGTCCTTCCTAACTTAGCAAACAAAATGGTACAAGGCGGAATTTTTCTAAACTTAAAATAGCCAGAGTTCATCCTGTGTAAAAAGGAGAGGGTAAAAAAAACAGAAAAAATAATAGACCAATTTTTGTTTTATCGGTATTTTCTTTAGTTTTTAAAACTGTGGTAAAGAATAGGCTGGGATGTTTTTTTCAACAAATACAAAGTCATAACGTCTTCTCTATATGACTTTCAAAACATAAGTCTATGGAGCAATCTCTTCTGGACATCAAATATAAAATAATTGCCAACATTGAATGTGAGTTGTACACTCTTGGCAGTTTTTGGGACTTAAAAGGAACAGCATTCCATACTGTGCTGCGCGTTATATTACTACAAAACTTGACAAATAAGGAATTCACGGAATAGCACAAAATTAGTAAAAAGTCATTTGACCGAAAGGGTATTAGTATGTAATTATTCATCAAATACCTTCTTCATACTTAAATATACAGCATGGTGTTCTCCAGGGATCAATCTTAGGCCCCTTATTGTTTTCAATATATAGAGGTGTTTCACAAAACGTGGACAAGTTCGATATTGGGAAAACTACGTGTCGCAACACAAAAAGGCTCGTGTCGTTCTGGTCCTGGACCAGGGGCCTATTTAGGAAAATTATTATCGTCCGGGTTAATTAAATTGTTAATTATTTTTTGCGTAATTAACTTTTTAAATATTGTGTTTAAGGGCATGGTTTCAATTAGAACATTGCTCAGCATCATCGAAAAACACTAAATCAACAAAGTGCAGAACAATAGAAAGCACGCGCAGAATTTTACGGCTTTCTGGAAAAACCACACAAATTCGTCGGGTTTTAAGTTTCGGTTTGCAATCGGGTGCATCTCAGACCCGACGGCACCGCGCCCCGTGGAGAAATCGTGCAACCAACCTCTGCTGCGCTGTCCTCGCGCAAGGCAGCAGAGGCTGGTTGCACTATTTGCGGGTGCGGTGCCGTCGGGTCTGAGATGCGCTCTACTCTGATTACTTACTGTTTTTAAACCAGTAAGTAATCAGGACGCCGATAGCATCGCCATAAAACTTGAAGCCTCGGAACTAGAGCAATTAAGGGAACAAAACTTTCTCGGTATTTGGTTTAGTGAAGAATTGTCGGGAGTAGTCATGTTACCAAGCTAAACGTTGGCCTGTCCCAAACTATAAGCACACTATATAAAATAAAGGATTATATCTAAATATCGCCCCTATAAACATGTATCACTGGTTATTTTTTTTATTAAAACTAAGCTACGCTATTCGGGTTTGGAGAACTACAACTGCCTGAAATTATAATAAATTATTAGTAGTTAAAAAAATTACGCAAGCTCGAGGAATTCAAAGAAGGTTACACGAATCTGCGGACTGAACTTTTGTCTGTTTTTTTAAACACGACGTGCTTAAGGCGAATCAAATTGAATACTTCAAACTGCTTAAATTCATCCACAGGAATAGAACCTACATAATTTCCGAAAGTGAACTAACACTTTGATAAGATTAGTGAACAAATAGATTTTGCGAAGTACAGAGTACAGGTTTATGGAGATTTTAATCTTCCTGGAGTAAATTGGTCGCTGAGATCTGTTAATGGCAAGAACCTTATAACGACAAATAAGGCATCCTGTTTATTTTCGTTCATGGACTACTGTGGCCTCGATCAGCTGAACACAATCGAGAATAGCGCTGGGAATGTCCTTGACCTCGTTCTTTCCAACATATCAGTTGAATATGTGATCCCTGTTATAAACCCCTTAGTGCAAATAGATGTGTTTCACCCACCGTTCGTAGTTGTATTCCGCCTTCCACATAAGAAGCCAGTATCTCGTTGTCACTCAACCTATCGTTACGCCAAGGGTGATTATTTGAGCATGTATAAATACTTCCAAAACTTTGACTGGAGCGCGGTTCTTGCCATGACTGATACTGAGTTGGCGTCTGAGACTTTTTCTTCCATTGTTAAAGACGCTATTGATATGTTTGTGCCACAGCGCATTTCCAAGCCTTCAGTTTATCCTGATTGGTTTTCTAAGGATTTGAAAACCTATCTGCGTAAAAAGAACATTTTCATAGACTTTTTAAACGAACTGGATCAGATTTATTTTACGCCCAGTTTAGCATATATCGGGCTCTAACTAAAAAGTTGTACTCTAGAGATAAGCACTTGTACCTTGACCGTGTAGAGCGCAGCCTGAACCGGTGCCCAAAAGATTTTTGGCGGTTCGCAAAACAGCACACACGTGATACCAACCAGGGGATTTGCCTACGCAACCGCTCAGATAACGACAGCTATGTTTCCTCCCTAATGAGGTTGCAAATGTTTTTGCCGATTACTTTAGCAACTGCTGTGGTACCGGGCAACAAGCTGTCCGGTCCACGGATATCAAGATTGACTGCCATGACTTTTTGTCTTGTATTAGAGTAGACCTAGAAGAAATAGCTGAAGCCATAAAAAATCTAAAACCAAAGTTATCTTCAGGGGCCGACTCTATCCCATCCTTCATCATCAAAGGGTGTGGTGAACTGTTCATACCCATCTTAAGGCACATTTTTAACCTTTCTCTTAGTTCTGGAGTTTTTCCATCGTTATGGAAATCTGCGGTTGTTGTACCAATTTTTAAAAGTGGTGATCGATCTATTTCTAGTAACTATCGACCCATATCTTTATTGTCGGGGTTTTCCAAAGTGTTCGAGCGCGTTATGCACAAACGAATTTTTTTTTACTTCCACCAGAAATTCGATGCTTGCCAGCATGGTTTTCTGACAGGACGGTCGGTTGAAACTAACCTGTGCTCATTTTTGAACTATTCTGTCCCTGTTGTTATGAACAGAGGGCAAATCGATTGTATTTATTTTGATATGTCAAAAGCATTTGATAAAGTGAACCACGAGTTGTTATTACGTAAACTGTCTTTATATGGTTGTTGCGCACAGGTGTGTAAATGGTTCCAAAGTTACTTATCATGTCGTCCCAACAGCGTTCGCATAGATAACAGTCGCTCAAAAACTTTCTTTTCCAATTCCGGTGTTCCCCAAGGGTCTATTCTTGGTCCCCTTTTGTTTCTCATTTTTGTAAACGATCTATCGTCCAATGTGAAAAATGCTGAGGTGTTGTTATTTGCAGATGACATTAAGATTTTTATGAATGTTCGTACTCTCGCTGACTGCGATACTTTACAGCATGACGTGTCGCGAATAGTTCAGTGGTGCAAATTGAATGACTTGTCACTGAACCCTGTGAAAACAAAGGTACTAACTTTGTGCAAACGTCATAATGTAATACATAATAGTTATCTACTAGAAGGGATTCCTATCGAACGTGTATCTTCTGTAACAGATCTTGGCGTGTGTATAGATAGTGCATTGACGTTTATTCCACACGTGTCATCTATTGTTGGCAGAGCAACTAAGATGCTGGGACTGATATCTCGCATCACGCAGCAGTTTAAAAACCCAGCCTCTATTATTCGTTTATTTTGCTCCCTAGTTAGATCACGGCTTGAATTTGCATCTGTAGCATGGAACTCAATATCTGGAACGCAGTCAGCGAAAATTGAAACCGTGCAAAAGCGTTTCGTACGTATTGTCTATGACCGCTATTTTCAACGTCGTTTTTATTATGATCATTACTTTCTCGTTGATAAGATTTCTCTGAGCCCATTGTCTGAAAGAAGGGCCGAGCGTGACCTAATTTTTCTACATAAGGTAGTAAATGGGATAATAGATAGCAATATGCTTTTATCCAGAATTAACATTCATGTCCCTTCTCGGTTAACTAGGAACCATACTGCTTTTTACGTCAATACCATGTGTAGATCCTCGCCCCTGTCACGTATACAATCGTTATATAATCGCCTTAATGATACAAATATTGATATATTCAGTGATATATCTGTTTTTCGCAAGCAATTGTAAGCGCTTCCAACACACCTTTGACCTGTGGTTTACTTTGCTTTTATTGTGTTACTTTGTTTCTGTTCGATTTTATCATTGACAGTGTAGAATAACCGACAACCGATACGTAAAGCACCTACAATAAGAACAAATTACGGACGACAAACTTTAGCTTTCTAGACACCAAGAATTTTGAATAATGAAAAAACTGGAATTAGTATGCGATGTACCAACATCCAAATTTAAATGAGATTGTATAAGTCTGCTTTCCAGTGCTCTCAAATTTGTTAGCACCTTCTTATCTTCTGATATCTAGACAGGTATTGTTTATATTCACCGTTATTGCGCAAAAAGTGTTATTGTATTCTACATATTCTTTCTCATTTTTAGCAGCATGTATGCGACACATATTTGTCTATTGACCCTAGTATAAACTTGCGCATAACCCATGTGATTTAGACTACTGTTTTGTTTTGTGTGAATAGTGCTCTTTTGTTTGTACTTTTTCCTTCAAGACATTTATCTTGGGATGACCGCTGCATACCAGGAGGGGATTAAGGCCTTGTCAGGCACTTGGGCCTTTTGGATCAGGCTCCCGTCTGCGGAACAAGTATCCGCGCAGTCATAGATGCTACTGGAAATACGTTGACGTTTCGATGATTTCGCAAGAAATTATCACCCACGTTTTCCCACCTTCAGCGCACATTGCACCTGCTGCACGAGCGGTAACTTTAGCGCATCACCGCGTTTCCCCATGTGTCGCGATTCTATTTAAAATTTTGTAATTTATTGGTTTTCGATGACGCTCAGCATGTTTATTATTTGAACAATACGTTTATTGTTTTTAATTAAAACTATTCGACATATTTCAGTTGTTTATTCGACTTTTCGGGACGATTAGCCCCATATATAATGCGTTCTGACCGTGTAACTTACGTGATTATACTGCATTAGTGTACCCTTAACGAACTTTACAAGAAACGGTGTGAAAAACCTAAGTTAAACACCATCTATACATCGTGTACATGTAACAAAATTAATATCTTTGTGCGTGCAGACATGGTGTAAATGCAGCATAAGCGAAAGTTTTGACACTTCATTTCAGCTTAAGTCTAGACGCCGCCTACGTTACCAGCTAATGAGAACAATAGAGGATCATTGAAAGCGCAAGTCACTGGACATTTACTATTTCGCGATTAATTCAGCGATGATAAAACAGGGACACGAACGCGACGAACACCATGATGGTGCGCATTTGTCGCTTGGCCCCCATCAGCTCGTAGCGAACGCTGTGTCTGGTCTTCAAGGTGAAACGAAGTATAGACCTTTCCATCGTTTATCACCCGGGCGCAAAATGCTGAGTCACTGAGCTGTGGACGCATCCGCGGCGTCTGATATACACCTTTCCAAAAATCGCCTTCTGCGCGCTTCCATCTTTGTCTGCTGGGCTGTGGAGCGCCTTCTGAGGGTGCGCCGTTGCTCTGTTGTGTGGCATATCGGACCCTTCGCATGCGTTCACGGCTCAGTGACTCAGCATATTTTCCCGTTCGCTTTGTTCGAGACTGCCGCTGGAAAGGTCTATACCGCTTGGCAGAGGAACCGCGCATTCTGGAGAAGGCGTTCCACAGCCCAGCAGACAAAGATGGCAGCGTGCAGAAGGCGATTTTTTTGCAAAGGTCTATAGACGATATAGCCGCGTGCGTGACGGAGTTGGCAAACGAATGCGGTTGTCGCCTCAAGATGGATGGGGTTCGAATCCCGCTCGGCCGGGACCCTTATCGTATTATTTCTGCACTCTTCTGGGAAATACTGGCCCATTATCGACTGTCATCGAGTGTTCTGGTTCAGGACCTTCCTGAAAGTGCCGCGTGTATGAAGGTAGCGATAAAGCTCCGCTTCGGGTCAAGTCACGCTTTCGTCGCCGACGCAGGATAAGTGGTACCTTTCTATAAACGTTTGTAGGCACAATTTCGCCTCATTATTGTTTTACTTTGTGTGTTATATTAACTTGCTCCTTTTTTGTGAACACTTTGCACCTAACGGAGGGTGGATATACAGGGTGTCACAAAAGAAAATTTACACGGTGTTTTTTACCGCAAAAATAAACTAGGCATCGCCGAACGCTCATTCTCGGCCCAAAGGTAGCGCTAGAGGTCACAACCAGATGCCAAAGTTTCAGCCCGATCCGATACTTTAATCAAAAGTTATAAGTGATTTTCTGAAAATTTCAATGGGGAAATGGCGGCCGACGGAGTTTTCGAATACATGGGGCTCTATGGCACCAGAAACCGAATACGGGCAAAAATGGGCTCCATTTTCCCATTGAAATTTTCAGAAAATCACTAATACCTTTTGATTAAGTTATCAGATCGGGCTGAAACATTGGCATCTGGTTGTGACCTCTAGCGCTACCTTTGGGCGGAGAGTGAGCGTTCGTCGATGCCTCGTTTATTTTTGGGGTGAAAAAAAAAACCCTGTAAATGCTTTTTGTGCCACCCTGTACATTTGACTTAAAACCGCGGGGCTGGGACGAGAAGGGACAGGCAAACACAAAGCCTCAAACGCAGCTGAAATTTTTTCGACAACAAAAGGGTTTATATAGGCATCAAATCCTACACACAACACTAGAAACGACAGAGAGAGAGAGAGAGAAAGAGAAACCCGTGGCACTGCATAGAGAAACCCGTGCCACAAGTAGTGGCACGGGTTTCTTTCTCTCTCCTCTCTCTCTCTGTCGGCTCTAGTGTTGTGTGTAGGATTTGATGCCTATATAAGCCCTTTCGTTGTCGAATAAATATCAGCTGTGTTTGATACTTTGCGTTTGTATGTCCCTTCTCGTCCCAGTCTCGAGGCTTTTAGTCAAATGTTTAACCACCACCAGCTCCTTTGCGCCCTAACCTTTTGTTTACTAATGGATATACATACACGCGTTCAAAATCAAGTACCTGAAATACATAACCTGACAATCCATTCTTAGATACGTCCTGTACTGAACCAGCCACTAATAATAACCTACGTTTTATGTACCATACTAACTCACAACATAGTTATATCTGAAGGTACCTAACTATGTCTAACTCAAGCAACACCCATACAAAAGACCACAAAGTTCACATAACTGTGCCATGCACGTAGCCAGGATTTTGTTTCGGGCCGGGGGGGGGGGGGGGGGGCCGCCCATGGCAAAATGCTGTATGAGGGGGAGGGGGAGAGGAGGTCCCAGGAAAATGGAAGATTTTGGGGGGGGCCTGGGCCCCATGGGCCTCCACCCTGGGTACGTGCCTGAACTGTGCTCTGTTGCAGGTAAAGAAAGCCGGACAAGCACCTCCCCGCAAGGTCCTTCATTCTTTCCAGTTTACCAAGAGCGACCGCTGCAGAGGGGGGGGAGGGGGCGAGAGAGGCGGCAAGTCCAGGTTGCCTCCTCTCCAGCTCTCGCTCTGCTAAAATGGAAAGGGTGGAGGACTTTGTTGAAGAAACTTATCCTGATTTTCTTAATCGGCAACAGAGTATACAACGCTTTCGCCCACAAAGGGAGAAAAAAAGAGAAAATAGAAGCCACGGCGAGAGGTCACTGCCATCTAACATATTGTTTTTGTGTTTTGGTTGGCGAACTCTTCTATATCATTGTGAGCGCTTCCAAGAACACCGTATCCCCTGCACCCAAAACCTCAAGTATATCGAGTTATTGAGAAGCCACTCTTCAGTTCAAACGAACTTCCAGATATCGTGGGTCGAGGACCGGCGGAGCTCAGGACAAACAATTGCAGCAACTAAATCTCTTGGTAGGCCTAAGACGGACCCGGTCAACCGAGAGAAGTGTTCTCTTAAGCGCGTTACGACAAATCTGATCAGGAAGAGGCGATCGATAGCCTTCAAACAGCCCAGATTTCTACAAATGTCAGGCGAAGGGAGGCACCCGTCGCAAGAAAACTTCTTGCATATAAAACTCATATGAGGCTAAGCTTTGAATAGGCTTCATATCATGTTGGCTTCGTATAAAGTTAATGTTAGCTAATTATAAGAAAACCAACTCCGTGAAAAGTATGCTGGATAATCTTGATCTGCCACTGCTCTCTAGCCGGCTTAAAACTTAGATTCATGTTTATTTTTAAACTAAAAAATAAGTTGCTTAATCATATCCATCTCAAGTTCTTATTCCCCCGCCAATCTAGAATACCCATGAAAAGTCATACGCCGCCACGGGTGGTAGAAAGGGCGAACAATGAACCTTTCAATCACTCATCCTTTTCCTAACAATTCTGGACTGGAACAACCTCCCAAATAACGTAGTTGATTGTGATAGCGTTGTTGGTTTTATGAATAATTTGCTAGATCTGTCGACGGAGTCAATTAACAACTTTTGTTTGCCGAACTGTTATTTCGATCATAGCATTGAGTTTGTGCTGATGCCCTGTTTGTTGGGTTATTTGCATTTTTACGTATGATTTTTATATTGTTCTTGCGGCAACTGTGGACGTTTAATCTTTTTTGTAATTAAATTATGCGTTAAAGTTTTCCTAAGCAGTCTACTTATGGCTGTTCTTACATTCTGTTTTCATTGCTCCTCTGTAGCTGTTCTTGATTTATGTGTCAAATTGAAAAGTATATATTTCGTCACATATTTTGTTATTTTGTATGGATTTGTTACCATCACTCCTGTAACGACCCGACTGGTGATCAACAGTATTCATAAATAAAAAAATATGAATAAATAAATAAAGAACACCGCATCCCCGTGCAAAGCCTTAAATAATTTGAGTTCTTGAAAAGGCACTTTTCAGTTGAAATGAAATTCTAGATATCCTGGGTCGAGGACCGGCGGAGCTGAGGAAAAACAAACAATTGTAGCAAGTGAATCTCTTACTATATATAGGCCTAAGACGGGCCCAGTCAACCGAGAGAAGTGTACCTTTAAGACCGTTACGGCAACTCTGGTCAGAAAGAAGCGATCGATTCCGTTCGAACAGTCGGCATTTCTCCGAATGTCAGGCGGAGCCAGGAATTTCCCAAACGATTTTTTTTCTCAAGCTTCAATCATTCAGGCTACAGCGAGAGGATACTGATGTCCCTGATAATAGTAACAGATAATCATGAAAAAAATGGCAGAAACGCTTTCTTCCTCGCCATAAAAAGAAAGTCACTGGCCGAACGAGGAAGGCATATGAATACCTTCCAGTTGTCCTACCTCCATCGCGAGACTCCTGCTAGCTTTACCAACATTTCGTCATCAGTCGTGAGCCTCGACCCGGTCATCCGAAAAAGACGGGCTGAGTTTCTCGTTCTCTGACAATAGAAGATTTATCATGACGTCGGGTATATGCGCTTTTTCGTCAGTGTTTTTATCATCCGCACAATGCAAATTAAGGTTTCGCGTCTCGTATACATTTAGCTCACGAATCAAGCTAGAAATGGTCAGAAAAAATATATTGGTCTGCTGCAACGAATGCATGGAAGTGTAGGTCAGTTTCTTTTGTAATCAATAACGTTAAATGAACGCAAAGTTGGCTTTCAGCACGTGTTCAGCAACAAGGCACGTATACACCACTGACATCCAGTTAGTATGCCCTTAAATTTCATTCCCACCATAATGAACAACAAAGAAATGCTGTTCGCGAAAATCTGAGGTAAATATATGTTTTTTTTTTTTGTAATTGCTTTACTGTTCAGCATTGACCGGTTAAAACCTTTGGCAAAAAGACGTACGCTGAAATTATAAATTCTCTACTATTATGAAACACTGCAATTGTTTTTTTCGGAATGCGTGCTTAAAGTATGTTTTGAGTTCAGTAATAACGTCTAAAAATACTATTAGGGCGGAGGCCTTGACGATTTACCTAAGTTGGTGGCAGCATCAAACTGACTTCAATACCCTGAAAGCTTACCGTTAAAAAAAAGAAGAGAAAACGGTGCACTAAATGTACACCAAAAGTGCACTTCGATATCTGAAGTAAGGTGGGGTATTCTAGAAATGCACTTACAGCGCAATATTTTTGTTTAGTTTCACAAGAGTGCGCAGATTAGTATTACTTTTAGACGCACTGGTATTTTATTCAACAAAGCGGTTCCGCGAACAAAAATACCCGTTTTTGTTACATCAAACTGCTTCCCTGAAAAGTCTTTTTCCGGAAAACAAAAATGAACAAAAAAACTGTTCCATTAGGAAAACACCGAAGGAGCTTTCCTGGTGGGAGGAGCCTGAATTGAACGCAGGGTTGAAGTCACGGACAGCAGACAATCAAGGACGGCCGGGATCTGGGTCAGCTTGGGGTCATCGCCCTCGGCACGAGGAAGCACCCACAACAAGCGCGACGGCCACAGTTACCAGATAAACTATAAGAATTCCCAGCCTTCGCGGAAAGAGAACAGACGGCGACATGGAGCCGCGTGTCGTTACAATGTTCCGAGGAGCCAGAGCGGTGATGCGCACAGAGAAGAAGCACACGCACAAAGAAAGAAAGGGGAGACACTTTGCACCAGTTCGCTTTTGGGAGTCTTCAGATCCGTGCCTATATGTTGCTGGGCGTTCCAGGAGGTCCTGTCGGGTTAGTTGAAGCCGGATGTTGCGTACCAGCTGAAGTTCAGAAGTATTATACGCCGCGAGAAGCATTCTCAGTCTGCACCAGCAATGCTTTAATAAAAAAAAAAATTAATTTATTTATTTTTGTTTAATTAAGCATATTTAAAAAAATATATATATATATTTTTCACGTTTTAGTCTGCCTGCTGGGAATGTATAACTAGTGTTAGTCTAAGGAATGGCAAATATGTTATACGCGTTGAAGCATATGCTTTGAATCGGGCGAATATTTAACAAACGGGTAAAAATAATTAGCAGCGAAAAAAGAGAAAAATGGAGATTATTTAGCGAAATTCTTGGCTGAACGCGCGACATACGTGTGTACCCCTGAAATCAGGGGTCGGTAACCTTTTCGCTACAGGCCGGATAACAGAACAAGGGGTGAGCAGCTTCCGAATATGACGCGAAGTGAACTTCTATCTCCTGTGCTGCACAATGTATCTTGCGAGGCTCCTGGGGCGTGGGTTCCGCCTCCATCATTTTCAAGGGTGCAGCAGAACATCGTGTAAATAAATAACAACAATATGAACTAAAGAAGTGGGCCTGTACTTCAGATTGCGTGGGTCGCGAGACAACTAATGTAATTCAGGTGACGAATGTGGCGTCCATTGTTGGCTGGTTGGGTTGTTCTACGCTACTCTAATTAAATGCAATTATGTACCGAAAGCATTTAACTAGTTTGCTTAATAGGTCGACATACTACAAAATTAACGGATTGTTTTTGAAGTGAGCATATTACGTATATTACGGCAATTATACGTCGTTTTTGCGACGAAATTTCTTCGACCACATTGTGAGGCACGGGGTAATCCTCATTGTTAGTATTTAAAAACGGGAAACGATGTACTATATTAAAATAACTCACCATTGTTGCAGTTGCTCTCGAACAATGCAGCAAAGTTTTACAAAATGAAAACTAAAGCAGCGGTGTAAGGATTAGTTACGATCAAGACCTTAAAGGCGCCATAAAACGCTTTTTCAACTTCTTTCTTCTTAACTTGAATCCTCAACTCAAAAGCGAAATGAGAAATCACGTCGTCGCGACGTGCTTGTGGTGGACTAGCTTCCACCGTGCTTTTCAAGCACACCACGGAAACTGCAATTCGCGAGTGCTGTTATAAGTACCGTCACGGCACTCATTGGCCACGAACGCGAATCCAAATGTTCGTCGACGGATTGATTGTTGACGAGCGCATACGTCAAGGGGGACCCAGTGCTCGTGCCCAATGCGTGAGCTGTGGCCGGCTGACGAAATTCGGAACTTTGGATACCGCGGATGTATCACAGTGAAAAGGCGGAGAGCTTTCGAAGGAAAAGCGCTACGAAATAGTCCGCTAGATTTTCAAATTTTTGTACCGAAATGGAGGCTTTTGACTTTCTACCCGTCTTCCTTTTTACCCACTAAACGATATGGGATTAGTGAAATCCCAAACTAAAATCATTTATCCAAGTTCAAAATTAAATTTTATGGCCCTTTCAAAGCCGGGGTAACACTGCTCCTACATCATACAAACAGTCTGCAAACACGAGTCTCCGCAGTATCCTCTGGATCGAATGCCCCGTGCCAAGTGTTCACCTTGAACTCATTGCCACACGGCATGCTAAGCACGGTTCTTGCGGTGACTCGCGTTTGAATCTGTAGGCAGACTGTCTTTTGCATGATGTGTAAGCAGTGTGAGCCCGGCTTAACGGATTTATAAAGACTATCAAAAATAACAAATGCAAAAATGACGACAACAATTTTATTTAGTGCGACCCGTTTCACAAGAATACAAACCCTGGAGAAAAACAAACAAACATTTAAAGGTATCAGACTTGCTAAGTGTGCAGCTTTGATTACGCGCGAGGGCTAACAATGAATCTCGCTGCTGAAGCTTTCAATAATATAGACATTTTCCTCCGCTTTTAGGCGCAACAATCGAGGAACCACAAACTTCAAAGACACAATGATCAGCAGCTGACACTCGCACAATAATTTGTTTTTTCACCCACAGCCAATGGGTGAAAGGAGTTGTCCGACTCTTATTTCACGCGTATTTATATGAAACCGATGCTTCCGAAAGCCAAGTCTCACTTTTAATTGTGATCTTTTTTAAAATTATCTAGTGTATATATGTTTCTGTATTTTACAGCTTCGACTATATGAGAAATCTGTAACTTAAGAGGCTTAGTAGTATGTTTTATTTTTTTTGCTTGTCTGTACGACATGTGAAAATTTAACTCGGCAGTTTCTCCTTTATAAAAATACTAAAAACAAAATCTGTGGGATCCCTAATCGGATTATTCGGGACAAATTGAGTGCTAAGTTTGCCAGACAAGAAGCAAGTCAAGGACACTTTCCCAGACCCACACGTGGCGGTCGTCTCCTCTGTCTGCTCGATACTTTGCGGGAATTCAATATCGCTGTTTACCGCCGAAACGCGGAGACGAAGCAGCAAACGAATTCCGCTGGACATAGAGGCTTCAGAGTGCGATTTCTTTGTACATTCTTATCACGCCTTCTGCGCTTTTCGCAGGAATAACTCCACGATGCTTAATAATAAAATTGTTAACGACCAAAATCAACTCTTGGTGAACCACTACGATGGACAGCCCACCTCTCTATATTTTGCAAAAAGGAGAAAGCATTTTAATTGGAAGTTTGTTCAGGGACGTTTGCTTTATTCCTTTGCTTCATTACGTGACGCTGGAAAAAGTAAAAAAAAGAAAGAATCATGCAAGCACACCTCGAATAAAGTCTAAAAAAGAGCAACCGGCTACAGGCACACACGAGATAAAATACACCGACGCATACCTTTCTGCTTCGTTTAGTCTTGAACTCGTCAGAATTTCGTATATGTACTTATACAATCAGGACCTCTTCTACGCTTTAGGTATTAACTTTCCGGGCGTTCATCGCACCTCGCTCGGCGCTTGAGAAAAAAGTCTTAAAAAATGGAAGATTTGGAAGAAATTGTTTCGGCGAGACAAAAATCTAATTTATTCTTCCAGAAGACATAATTGTTTTACAGCAGATCTGGGCGCGCGGATATGATTAAGTATAAACACTTTACCTTGTTTGTTTTATTTTATTATACGGCTGAAACGGAGCTTTTCTGCTTAACAGTTTCACGAGCCTATATTGCAAATAGCGAAGTACAAAAATAAATAAAAAAGCTTTAGAACGCCAGCTCTTAACAGCGTACATGAAATTATATTTTTATCTCCTCTTCTTGCTAGCAAATGTGCAGCGTCCTCGTGGGAGCTCGAGGTTTGTCAGAGCCAGACCTTTACGCCCTAGATAGAGATATATATTTTATAATATTAAATGCTTATTTCTAAAAAAAAAAAAACGAATCGTTTTAGTTATTGTTTATTCACAAAAATTACCTTGCAATCCCCCGAAAATAAAAAGGACAATGTCAGCCCACTCAGCGTTTAGAGTTCCTATTCTTGTTTAAATTTTGCTCAAGGCGGTTTCCACACCTAAGGGCATTTTACGCACGTGTGCCTTTGCGAAATCACTGGTGCGTAATGCGGGTGCGGGACTACAGGTCAGCGCCCCTGCTGAAGTTATAAAATTGCCCAAATAGCTACGAAAATCTCCCATCGAAGAAATCAATAACTTTATTTCTCACTGTCTCAATATTCGCTCGGGCCACATAACTTCATGTGGGGCTTATCCACGAATCGTGCGTTTTCTTTTCGCTTTTAACGTTTTCTTGAAGAGCATCGACTTCCGCGCACATGTTTGTACAGAGCAGATACCAGTCTACAAAAGAATAGTTCCGCTCTTGGATATGATATGCCAAATCGAATAAGGCAAAAAGAACGAAAGTCACGTTTTTTAGCTTACTCGCCTCCAACTCGTGTGCTGATGCCTTCGTAGCCTGTATGTATTCTCAAAGAGGACGTTGCAACAGTCCCTTTCTCAAAACCTCATCAAGGAACCTTGGCGGTCACTGATTTCTTGGAGGGAGAAAATTGGCTTAGAAGGGCGGGAGGAATCATATGTTTGTCTTTTTAGACTTAGGCTAGGTGGCGCAAGCTACCGCCCGTTACAAAGGGTATAGCCATTAACATCCATCTATCCATCCTTGAGCACAAAGCGTGTGATCGAATCCAAATTCTCGCCGAACGCCGACACGGCACTCGTTCTCGACACGAAGGGTGCCGAGTTTACGTCAAAACTCTGACGCAGTCCTCATGTCCAAAACATGATCAGAGAGTGTTCCTGCTCTATGTCTTCGTTTCACCTCAAGTCGAGATGCAGCCGACAATACGAGTTCACGGGACCGATCAGACGGCGGCAAAGGCGCACCATCAAGTTGTTCGTCGCGTTTCTGTAGCCTGTTCTATCGTTTCTGAACCAATCGTAAACAGAAAAAGGCGTAGTGACTTGCGCTTTTCACGGTGCTTGAGTCTGTCCCATTATTTCGCAGCTTCGGCTGCGTCTGGACGTAAGCTCAAACGAAGGATAGCAATACCGTACTTCGATAGTTGGCGCAGCAGCTACTAGATGGAGCCACATTTTGAAAAAGAAAAGAAAAAAAAAAGGTGTGTGCGCAGCGCAAGTTTGTCTGCTTCTTGCCCAGGGGTCGTGGTGACGTCAGACCACCGAGCTTTGATTGGCTCTGATAGGAAGCATAGTGGGTAGACCTCAATGCTAGATGCCTCGAGGTCTACCCACTATCCATCCAATTGGAGCCAGTCAGATCCCGGCGTTCTGACGTCACCCGCAACCTCTGAGGGAGGCGCAGAAAACTTGTACTCCGCAACGCTGTTTATGGCGTGTTCAAACGTGTTTGTTAAATTTCTTCCTGATGAAGGTCATCGAAGTGTCTTGTTTCTGCCTGTCGGGATGCGGGCGTGATGCACAGGAACAGAGACTGATACGAAAGGCGCCTGTTCTGTTGTGGCTTCTCTTGGTTCCACGGGTCCTCGGAAGCTTGTGCAACACACGATCTGGGACACCGTGGCGACAGCGACGCTGGCGTTAGCTCGTCTTTCGAGGCAGAGACTTAACAAACACGTTTAACAAACACTTTTTCACAACCAATGGACTAAACAAAAGGGCCGAAAATACTCGAGTAAAAATGGTGGATGGTGCAGGACGCACTCACGACTAATATTTTTATATAAAAAGTGAAACCCGTTTACAATTCCCTGTAACACCGAATTAGAGCGCAGCTCCTGAGGAGGAGGAGGAAGGGTACTGAGGGGAGGGTATGCCTCCTCCTCCTCCTCTTCTTCCTTCTCCTCTCTCCCTCATTCTTCAATCTCCTCCGGGGAGGTCCCGTGACCCGGGGGGACGGGGGGGGTCACGTGATCCGGGGGCCATGTGACCTCGGCGGGAGGGGTCACGTGACCTCGAGGTTGGAAGCAGGCGTAACAGGACATTTCCGCATGATGCACCGCGTGGTTACGCGGACGCCGACGCCAACGCCGACGCCGACGCCGACGGCTACGCCGACTCCGCCTGCCGGAAACGGGCGCCTAAGAGCTGCGCTCTAAAGAAGACATCTGAATTGCCCACTTTCTTGACTTTGCGTATATTCGATAATAACATACCCTTTCCTGTCCTTGTGTATTTTGTATCGTCCATCTTTCTTTTCTCTCGCGTATTTTTTTCGAGCTTTTGTAGGCGATCGCCAACCAACTGGCCCGAATTCCCGTTTTCGACGACCAACCTCCAGGACTATAAGACGTCCGGCAACATGTTACAGAGAGCCTAAATTAAAGAGAGAGGAGAGGAGGCGGAGATTAACTCAAGCCATCCAGGAGAGCGTTTTCAACTTTGGTTGACGTCTGCCGCGGAGATTGGTCGCCAGTGCCATAGCTCTCCTATATGCTGACAAAGCCTGGCAGATCGCCACGAGAAGCGGCCGCCGAAATGGAAAATGTGGAGCGACAAACAACGGATAAGAGAAGAGCCACGGTGACCGGGTGCCTCGCTGCGGCGGGAACGCTCAAAACACACTTCCTCCCGAGCGAACACACACACACACACACATATATATATATATATATATATATATATATATATATATATATATATATATATATATATATATATATATATATATATATATATATATATACCGGGTCTTATAGTTTTATCGAAACAGATCTGTTTAGCGAAAGCCGTTGAAAGCTGCACCTATGCGCGCTTTGTGGAGGGTGAGTTATACGGCCAGGGGGACATAATCATGGGGGCTAATGCTGCGCGAGTCAGTTGGCTAATATTAACTAAAAATTCGATAATTAACTTTTTAATCAATGAAAATAGACATAGCGGTTCCAATTAGTGTCCCGCCCGCGCGTCATCAAAAGCCTAAATCAGCTTCTATTTCCAGAGCGCTGTGAACGCATCTGAGAAGCGTAGTAGTGCACTAAAGTTACCACCGGTGGAGCAGGCACAGTGCCGGCGGTTGCGGTAGAGTCGCCCGCGCGATTTTTCTCGTCTCTTTATCTAGCCCCAGCCTTGTTGCCTGCTCCACGAGTCGTAACTTTAGTGCAGACTACTACGCTTGTCACGCGCTCCAAGCATACTGAAATGACGGTTGGTTTAGTGGTTTTCGGTGACGCTGCGGGAAGCTTGTAATTAGGACCATATGTCTATTTTCATTAATTAAAAAGTTAATTAACGAATTTTAATTAATTTGACCAATTGATCGTTACGATTAGCCCCTATAATATGTCCCCTGGCCGTATAACTCACCTCCACGAGCAGCATAAGTGTAACTTTCACGGCTTTTTTAAAATAAATCTGTTTCTGAGTAAAAAATAACACCCGGTATGGGGCACGCTTTGCGGCTTGCGGTGCATGGGCGCCACCATAAAGCGACCTTCAGTTTTGTTTCCTCTTATTACGTTCGCTTCACGTCATCGTTGCCACAGCAGGACAGGTTATTGCGACTTTAGGTGCTACTGTGTCCTCCTCCCCAGCATAGGCCCCTGTGGAGGCTCGCAAACGCCCGCTTCAGTGGCTCGGCATTTCGGCAAAACAGGAGAAGGTCGGCTATGGCGGCTCAACCTGGCGCGTGTGCAAAGCGTCCCTATACGCCCTATATGTGGCCTATCTGTAGGCTCATTGAGCCACATAGATAAGCAAAAGCGTCCCAGGTGTGGTCGGTTTGGCTAACACAATAAAACTTGTCATCGCGGTAATGCTCTCCGCGACTCACTACAAGATCTGGACTTTGGCAGGCTTCAAGGCTGGCGCCGCGCACGCGCAGTAGTGGGGCCTTCGGGTTCCGTAGACGCAGCGGAGGTTGGAAAACGGCCTACAAGAACTCCCTAATGACCCCGGTAGCTTTGTTGACAATAGTGGATGATGAGCTCTGAAGCCGCGTGCACACCAAACGGCTTCATAATATGGACCTTTAGCGAACCGTAATCGTGTTCCAAGTTACCGCAGCCAGCGAAGCCTTTGAAACGTGATTTTAAACGCGCTCCCCGCGGTTACGGTATCACCAGTGCACGCGCCTAAAAACATAAGCCATCAAATGCTCTATTAGCCCGGTACGAGGAACACGGCTAACTGTCTGCTAGGTCCCTAATACGGAGTTTATGGCCGTGTTCCAAATCTTACCCAAAACGGATCCGAGTTACTCCGGCGGGTTGTGTCACGTGACGACACAGGCCGAAGATCGCTGGAGGCGGGTAGGTTTCTAGAACGACAAGGTACTGAAGCCCTTACTCCTGGAGTAAAGTCGAGGTAAATTTTGGAACACGGCCTGGGTAGATCGCTTTCCTTGTTCCGCTACGCTCTCCGCAACGAAGATGCCGCTACTGAGCGGCGCGCGCCGGGGCTGGCCTTCACCGCAGAGTCTGGAATATCGTAGCGGGTTGCAGAGTGTGTTGCGGGACGGAGAGAAAACCATGTCCGGAAACTCCCGAATAGGGAGTTCGTTCCAATGACCTCGATAACGATACCCGATACTCTGACGCCGCTTTGCGGGATGCATCATATCGTTATCGGGTATTGTTATGGGGTGTCAGAAGGATCTACTAAAGCTCTCTATGATCTCAAAAGTTGAATCTTCGCCTAGATCCCGAAGCGAAGATTTCGGCTGCAGATAACTCGTTCCCAAAGTTGTAAAACGTCACTTCGTCGTCACCGATAACTTCCAGGAGCGACGAACGTACGACAAGAAAGTTCAAGAGTAATTTCAGAACGCCTAGGGACAATCCACACAGCATTCACTCTAAAGATCGGCAGCGCCGTTGCCGCAATGTGAGCGGCTCCACGTCTCAACGTGAGGGGGCAACAACGGCCTCGTCTTGCCGGCGTTATAGTCACGTAACAGCACTGAATGTCCTCAAGCGCGTGCCTCCGCCGGATTTTCTCCGTCCTCTTCGTCGTCTGCCCTTCGTTAGGTTCTTCCGTTTCGGCTCCCATCTTCCGCATAAATGAGCGTTGAAACCACACTCGCTGCCCACGTGGCGGGTGTCGATGATGATCAATCAATCAAATCTTTATTCAACATCGTACAGATGTTAGGGGCGCAGACAAAAAGCCTATAAAAGGCTTGACTAAGGATCCGCACCCCCTACAAAAACTTATCATTGCAACAGGTGCACGTTATAACAAAAATACATAACCCCATTGGAGGTGCGTCTTAAATTCGCGAACAGAACACTGTAAGAGCGGTATAGCAACCGAGAAAGAAAAAAGAACATACTGTGACTTGCAAATCCTAATCAATATTTAGATTATTTAATAAAGAGGGTAAGTTAAAACGAAGCATCTGATGAACGTAATTTGTACGTGTTTGTGGAATAATCAAATGACAAGTGGAACGTATATCGTGTGTGTGTACCTTACGTTGTAGATGTGATAAATTTAATATTGCCATGTTACGTTGCCCAATGCTCATATTGTACCGTTTTAGTAAAATATTGTTATATAATTGAGGTATTGGGAGTATTTTGTGTGTTTCAATAACAGACTTTGTATGGGCATCATTTGGTATGTTTGCTATGATTCTAATGGCTCGTTTTTGGATTACATGCAATTTGTTTATGTTGGAGAAAGTCGTTGTCCCCCAAACCAAAACACAATAAGAAATTACAGAGAAAAACAATGAGTTGTACAAAAGTTTCTTAATACATTGAAGCATAAAATAACGTAATTTAGATAGTACACCTACAATTTTGGAGATTTTTTCGGCAGTCATATCAATATGCTGATTCCATGTGAGATGCTCTTCAAATAACACTCCTAGGTTTTTTACTACTGAAACAATTTGAATGGATTCTGAGCCAAGCTTAAGGTCAATAGTGGGAACATAAGGATATTTATTTCGGGGTCTAAAGAGTACTGCATGAGATTTGCTTGTGTTTATGGTTAACGAATTTGAAATGGTCCAGATATGAAGCAAGCGCAAACAATGGGAAGCTTGTTCTTCGAGGTCCGACACTTGTGAAGCACTAAAGAATAAACTGGTGTCGTTGGCGTAAATAACGAAAGTTGGGTTGGAATCAATTAAAACAATGTCGTTGATGTAAAGATTGAAAAGTAAAGATCCTAATATTCTACCTTGAGGAACACCGGAAGAAATGGATTTGAGGTCTGATAATTCGTTATTTATTGCAACTTGCTGACAGCGAAAATCTAGATATGATTTGATTATTTGCACAAATGTACCACGAAAACCGTAGGAATGAAGTTTGAAAAGCAGTGTTTTATGATTTATGGAGTCAAACGCTTATGAAAAATCTATGAACACACCAAGTGTAATTTCTCTGTTTTCAAAAGATCCCAAAATTAGCTCTTTTTGAGTGAGAAGGGCGGTCTGTTGAACGAAGCTTTCGAAAACCGTGTTGGCAGGGTGTCAATAGGCTATATTTATCACAAAAACCACAAATTCGCTTGTAAATTATTTTCTCTAGGCATTTTGAAAAAAAATGGAAGAATTGATATTGGGCGATAGTTAGATATATCATTTTTGTCTCCTCCTTTATGAATTACAGTTACTTTGGCCATTTGCATGCTCTTTGGAAATACACCTTGCGCGAGGCAGCTGTTAAATATATGCTCCATGACAGGACTGACTAGAGCTATTACATGTTTTATGGGGCAAATTTTTAGATCATGCGGATCACGTGATTTACTGTTGCGGAGAGCCAAAAAGAACTTATAATTTAATTTGCGTCCGTTGGGAACAAATTAGCACTGTGGGAATTACGCGGGCCCAAGTACGTCATACAATTTGGATCATGGTCGCTCTTAATTAGGGACACATAATAGTCATTAAAGCAGTCGGCTAATATTTTCCCGGATAGTTTTTCATTATTTGATATGATTTCAATTGTATGATTTGTGGCTTTTCTGCCATTTAAAAACTGGCTTATTTGTTTCCAGACGAGATCGCTTCTTTTCGATATGTCTGTGTTAAATAATCTGTGCATGTAATCTTTTTTGGCCTGACGGAGATAAGACATGACTTTATTTCTGTAAGTTTTAAATGTTGCAAGTTCATCTAAGCGTCTACTGCGAAGAAAGCGATTGTAAAGGAAGTTTTTCTTTGAATCCTGTTTAAACATTCTTTAGTAATCCATGGCTTGCGCGCTTTTCTTGGCATTTTGTATGTTTTATATGGGAAACACTGAAGATATAATGATGTAAATGTAGTAATAAAAGCATTATACGCGTTCTCTGGATCGCTTTTCTGATAAACATGATCCCAGTTCACATCCTCGAGACTGGTTCTAAAAAGTTGAAGCGTACTATCGTTTATGCTTTGGTATGTTTCATAGCAAGATTTGTGTCGTGATAAATCGGTGTGGCAGTCGGCAAACAGAAAAATTCCCAGATGATCACTTATATGAGTAGATATTACTCCTGGCAGAAGGAATGAGATATGCATGTTTGTAATGAATGCATCAATTGACGTTGATGTCCTCTGTATGCGTGTTACTTTTTTATGACGTTTGCAAACCGATTGCATTCTAGTATTCTATTTATTTCACGTTCTACTGGAGACGGGGATAAAAAGTCGATATTTAGGTCGCCTCCAAGGATTAAATTAAACTTGTTTTCGTTAATCCAAAATAAATATTTATCAAGAAAAGATAAAAAGCTAGAGACGTTTCCGTTGGGAGGACGATAGACAACACAGAACACATTTTGACCACAATTCAAGGATAATATTTCGCAATCGCTATCAACTCTTGAAAAAGCGGGGACAGCAGAACATTCAAAAGACTTTTTGATAGCTATCATAACCCCTCCTCCTCTTTTATCTTTGCGATTTAGAAGGAAAGTGTTATGCTGCGGCAGTTCAATTACTCTGCTATCATCTTGGTACCACGTTTCAGTTATCATAATGATGTCGAAAGTGAAATATAACATGCTAAGGAAGGCTGCTATGTCATATTCTTTATTTCGCAGGGATTGAGTGTTTAGGTGGAAAAAGGAAGTGTGCTTCTTGTTTCTGGCAAACAAAGCACACACGTCAGTGGGCGTCAAAAGGGGAGATTGCATGACAATGTTGCAATGAGGTTACACCTGGTACAGTTGGGGTCTCAGATTATTTTATCTGAGTCACCCACGCAAGCCACCCGAACCACCTGAGAAGCCTCATCCTTCCTAGCAAAGATGCGGCCGTTCTTTGTCCACACGAATTTCCATAGCTTTTCCTTTCTTCTTGCCACTGCCATTCCCAGCAGTTTTCTGAGAGTAGGGCACAAGTTTTCGTTTATGTAGATGGGGACATTTTCTTTGTGCCCCAGATCTCTGGTGGCGACCTTTGTCTTTCTGACTTTCGCAAGCACAGCATCACGTTTTGTGCGATTGTGAAATTGGAGAACCACTGTCGGGCATGTCAAGTTCCTCGTCGGAACACGGTGGCAGACGTCAACATCTTCTTGAGTGATAGGCTCATTAATTATATCACCTATTTTTAGTAGCATGTCAGGAAGATGCTCGTTCTGCACTACTGGAAGTCCCTTAATGGTGATCAGCGTGAATGGGATCATCCTATCCTTCTCGTTGATCCTGCGACGTCGCCGCGCTCTAAAGGCAGGGACGTGAAGGGTCTGTTTCTGGCCGAGTTGGTGCTATCAAATCAACGAGGGACAGGCCAGTGCTTTGCTGCCCTGGCTGCGCGCCAGAGATGAAGGCTACTTTCGAGAATCAGTAATAAAATTGGTTGCGACAAGTCAATCATTTATACCGTCATAAAGTTTCAAAGCTACGCTTCGTTGGGAAAAGGCATTGGGGAAAATAAAGATCGCCAAGGAAACAAGGCTACGCTCCTTTGCAACGTGAAAACGCGCGGCGAAGCGGCTTGCGCGTTGCCATGACATCGGAACGTCACTATCTATGCCTCCTCCCATTGGCTCCTTCCTTCCGTGGCAAAAAATGACGAACCCTCAACCGTGCACGGGTGGGTTGCTCGGACGGCACCAGTCGGCCAGGCCAATGAGAGTGAAATCTGGTTTTGGGACGGCAGCTTGCGAAAGCTTGCGGAAGCCGACGGCGCGCGGCAGGCCTCCACGACGCTAGTGTGGCCGCCCTTAACGCGGAGTAGGGATGTAGGGACACGTGGGCGAAAATGTCATCAGTGCAGCCCTTCAATTTGCTGTCCCCACGGGTTGCTCGCGCGCGCTCCTATGAAGCTCACTACGGCCTTGTGCTCCACAATCTCGCTGGAATTTGAGTGCCAAGAGCTTTGATGTTTGACATCTCGTCGCATGTGACGACATCGTCGCAAAAAGTCTAATCAGCATGCTCCGCGAACTTCGGCTCCAACTTTGTGCTTGACGAGACTAGCGACCCTGGTTCGTGATTCGTTTTGCGACGTTTTTGTTATTTCGTTCAGCAATTCCATTAATCGCTCCGCAGTCAATGGGATTTACTGCTACGCGCGCACTTTCTGCGACGCGTGCATTTTTCGCACCAAAAAATATGTTCTTATCGTCTGGAAGAAGAAGGAAAGGCCACTAGTAAAGTACAATAACGTCACGCAACGAGCCATGCATAACTTTCAACCTTTCTGAACTCGTAACAAAAAAAAATAGGAGGTGTAATATAAAAACAGTAAAGTTTTCTTTGACGAGCTCGCTTATCAGCTTCGTTCGCCGTTCACGCGGGTTCCCGGGCAATGTTCCTGATGTCGAGCTTAGAGTCCCCGATGGAGTGAACGTCTACAGAAAACATCGTGAGAAATGTACATTGCCCCGATAAAGAGAACGGAGGTAAACACCAGGTCGAAACCACCATAAATTATTCGGAAAGCTCACAGTAGCATAAAGCGACGATTACATAACGCGCGCACAGGAGTTACAATACACTTTATAGACTAAAAAAGAGAAAGAGAGAGAGAGAGAGGGAGAAACGATTTTTACAGCGTTAATGAGAGCTTCCCGAAGTTCTAAGCACGTAGCGTCAAAAAGGCGATTCAGTAAACAGTATTAACCGTATACTAACAGCCTGGTCGTAGCCGAAACGGAAAGAGCCAGCATTTCCTTTTTAGGTCTAAAAGTGCCATTGTACAATACACTTTAATTGCCTTATCATCTGCAGTTAAAAATTCCCCGTGCTAACGTAATTTGAAAAGTTATTATTTTTTTCTTTTTTTTGCGGCATGTGTTTGCAGCGTAATAATTTTCTACCCGAGTGCTGTAACCAGGGCCTGGTTGCAGCACTGGTTACACGCAGCGCATTCCTACAAGCAGCGTGCCACGTATTCTTTTTTCGCACGGCGCTCTGGTGGTGACATCAGGCTCCCCCACCGCGCAGGCGGGGCGAACTCTCGCCGGCTTCGAGGCTTCCGTGACGATGCATCTGCCTTGCTGTGCTTTTTCTTTGTGTTTGATTTCTGAGGAGCGTCCGCTTTGACCTCGAGCGCCCCCGTCGGCTTTCGCGACGAAGCAGCCGCGTTGCTGGAGTTTTGTCCAATGGGAAATTAACTGCCGTTTTGCTGCTACAAACGGTTACAGACAACGCCGGCGTTCGCTCCATGGGAATGTTAATGCTTTCTGATTAAAATTGGCAGCAATCCCCAGCCCTACCCGTTTCGATTTGGATGAACATCGTACCGGCGTGCGGTCGTGTATCACTACTGCGTGGTGAGCGTTAAAGACGCCAGGCTGGTGCTTTGTATACCGCACTGGCTAAATTTCTCGTCTACAGCTGAGAGACCAGACGCCCGTTGGGGCAGACTAAGTTCTAGTCTGTATAAACATACATACAACACAATTACAAAATCGGTAACTTAAAAAGATAAGTACCTTATAAATCAGAGATTCTAATCCAATAATGGACGGTAAAAAAAACGTTTTTAAACCGGCTAAAAAAATTGTCGTTTTGACAATATGAAGTAATCGGAGAAGTAACGGCTACCTTTACCAGTAACTGTCAATTACTTTTAATCTCAAGTAATCGAGTAATATAGTTGAATAATTTTTTAAGGAAGAGTAACTGTAATTGTAACCAATTACGTTTTTGGACTAACTTCTATAACAGTGCTGCGACGTGAATCCGCTGTGGCACTAGCGTTGTCAGCGCTTTTACGCTAAAAGTTCACGTGGCACCGATTTCCCCGCCAAATTTAGCGGGGAAACTAAATTGTGTATAGGTCATGTGACGTCAGGTCACGTGCGACGTCAAGTTTTCCGCTAAATTTAGCCGAGAAACCAAGTCAGGCGTATATTTCATGTGACGTCAGCTCACTTGACGTAAATGTTTCCTCTAAATTTAGTGGGGAAATTAAATCATCGTATAGTTGGCATGTCGTCAAGTCACGTGACATCAATTTTCCCATCAAATTTATCGGGAAAGTGAATTGATGTATAGGCCTCAAAAGCTCAGGTAACGTGACATCAACTTTTGCGCTAAATCTAGCGGGAAAACTAAATAGGTGTTAAGGTCACGTGATATCAATTTGCCCGCTAAATTTGGCGGGGAATGCACGGACGGACGGACGGACGGACGAAGAAAATTTCGGAATTGGGGTTCCGTTAAAAAGCATTTTACGCCTTAATAAATTAATAATAAATGTCTTTATTTTGCCAACAGTTTACAGTTGGAAGGTGAAAAGGGAAAAAAGCTGTAACACAGCTTGACTAGTCCCCAGCCACCTAAACAGCAGTTGAGACGCGGGCACCAAATTATTTACATATGATAAGGACATAAATGAAAACATGAAGAGGTTCTTTACACAAGAGAAAATTGATTAGTGTCATTATATAATGCAAATTCAGATTGAACAGACTGGCATTTGTAGACAAAACGAGGCGAAAAACAACTTCAACCCCTAAAAATTTTAAGATGAGTATATCAACACTTTGCTTCTATTAGGTTTGGTTTGAGATGAGTATGATTAATTCCCGTAAGCTGCTCACCGATATATTGTTGAGCTCTATATTTTCTCTACTGAACTTATTTAGTGTACTCGGAAGGGTGTATGATGCAGTGTATTGTCCGTAATTAGTTCTAAAAAATGGTACTTCCCATGCATCCATCTAGCGTCACAGTTTACAACTAATTTTCATGCATCCATCTAGCGTCACAGTTTACAACTAATTTTCTTCGCAACGTCCTGTTCACTCATACGCTGCTCCTCCAGTTCGCTGTTATTTGACGCCGGTTTTACTAAGAAAAGCTTCGTTCGAAGACCTTGAATCTAAATAAAGGCGTAAACCCAACATTTTTTTTTTCTTTTGTGCTATGGTTGGCAGAATTGCATGACAAGCCTGCACGTCCGACCTTATCAATACACGAGCCCGGGTTCCTCGATGGATTCTTTACCAGGTCAAGGACCAAAGCTTCCCAGCAAGCGCTTCTCAGGAACCCCAGACTGCTTCTGTGAAGGCGCGCGCACACACACACACACTCAAACAAAAGTTGGAGCGACAAAACGCACCGTCGGCTCACGCCCCTTTCTGGGAAAAACACCCAAGGTTGCCGGGAGAGACACGCAGGAGACGCCTTCTTCTCCGACACGCAATCTCGGAAAGCGGCGGCGGAAGGGCGATCGCGAGCAATGGCTGGCAACCTTGGGTCCTCGGAAGCCGTTAAAGAGAGTCGCAACACGAGGCGTCGATGCCCCACAAAGACACACAGTTGGTAGCGACGGCTGCCTTCTTTTGTCTTCGCTCCGATCTCGTCCTCTGATAGGCCCTTTTCTAAAGTACGCAGCCTCCAGTAAATGATCGGAAGCTGGACGTTCACTCTGAGCTCTCATTGAACACGAGTGCTGAGTCAGAATTCGGCGTCTACTCGGATCCAGTCACACAAGCCCCTGCAGGAAGCAATGACCAAAATGTGGCAGCCGCCAGTGTTGCTTGATAAACTTTTGAAATGGATCCTTTGTGTGCGTTCTGGAGAATAAAAATAAAATATCTGATAGGGTAGTTACCTGGGTAGTTTTCGTAATGGGCCACGAAATAATCAGAAGGATGATTTCTTTTCTTTTTCTGTCATCTACCGAGTTGTCTGGTCTGTATTAACGACGGGTCACAAATGTCCAAATGAAATATGCCATCTAATGAAAGTAGTATAAAAATTAGTTAGCTAATTTTAGTTAATTATGCCGCTATTTACTTGTGTACAATCCTGCCCTGACGACCGCCGTAGTCGATAACGTTATTCTGCACTGGCAGGGTGGAGGATGAGAATCAAGATGATCTAAATTGGGACAAATTTAGATTTAAATCGTGATTAAAATCAGACAAGTTTTACTATGATGATTTATATTAGAACTTTCCCGTCAAGATAATTCACAAAATATATTTTCAATTATCTTTTGCCTTTCCGTTGATTCTTTTCTTGTGCGTTTGATATATATATATATATATATATATATATATATATATATATATATATATATATATATATATATATAACATCAAAGGTTAATCAATAAAGAAATATTTATATCAAGCTGAACGCGAACAAAAAGCAGTGTGGTTCTGAGCAAACCCAAGCCCTTTCCGCCCACCTTGGTCAGTTACACCACGTCATATTGCGAGCAAGTCAAAACGCGAAATAAAAAGAAGACAAGGTTTTATAACTAGCTAAAAAACCAAGCTGTGTTTTTTTGTTTTTTGTTTTAGTATGGCCATGTTTACCTTTGTTATATCCAAGCACAAGAACCAATTTAGGTGACCACACCCTCTACAAAGGGACGCCAAGAGGCAGCCGCCGACTCCGAACACAAGAGAGGTACAAAGAGCGGGCAACCTCGTCTATACGTGACTCTAGTATATACAACTCTGTAGAGCATCCGCGAATAACAGCATATATAAAACTATTGCTAATTAAACTGTACTTATAGATTCCAGTAACTCTCTCTTCCGCATTGGTTTCAACGATCGGACGGATTGATCAATCAATAAATTTGTCATATGTAAAAAAAATCCCTAGACGTTTGCAAGCAGCCGCGTTTCGAGAGGAAGTCTGGCCACTGTGAATGGAACACGCTTTGTTTGGGCGCCAGTCTGGAAACCGTGGATACGTCTCAGCAATGCTTGACTATCAGACCATCTACCCACAGCAGCATAAAGGCGGCAGCGATTATAGGCGGTACTTGCAAACACTCGTCGTCAAATGAGTAAAAGAAAAAATTTCCGCAGTATGCGTGCGCTGCACGGCCGCGTGGGAAGACAGCTCATCGCAAGACGGCGAATCTGGAGACGAACATGACCCCAACGAGAACAAATACCGAGTCAAACTTTTGGGAAAGGGGGGGGGGGAACTCGCTACGGCGAAGCCTGCCGCAGGAATCGAACCCGCTGCCCGGGAAGGCCGGCGGGCCTCGGTGCTCCTAAAGGGAATGCACACCCGCCAGGCGGGCTACTTGGAAGGTAGCCCGCCAGGCGGGTTTCCTTCCAAGATGTCCGCAAGATGAAGTGCATAAGATGAACCTACTGCAGGGAAGACAAGACGGTCAACCTCGAGCATTTGCGGTGGTCTTGTAAGGGACTGGAGCTAAGGAGGCGCTCCCACAGGGGTCAAGTAGCCTACCCGATGAACTGGGTTTTCTGCCCGGTTCACCAGACTTCCCGTCCAACACTTTACGCTCGGTCTTAGACTTTTTGCTTGAGTCGAGCCTGGAGGTGCGCATCTAACTCTCCCTCTGTTTGTCCAGTGTGTGTTCTAACTAATAAAAATAATCAACCTCAATATGCAATCGAACGGCGAGTATTCAGTATTTTAATAATAGTCAACTTCATTTCATTTCGCTGCACATGAAAGCTGCATATGAAAGCCAAATAAATGACTGAGGACCATAAAAAGCACTCTTCGATAAAGTTTGGTAAAAGAATAGCATGCAGTAATCTTAGAAAAGTAAAATAGAAACCATGAGGACAACCACGCAGTCAAGAGCGAAGCTAACTTAATTTGCTAGAGATGTTCGTCACATAACCCAAGGTATCGTTTAACATTTTATTTTGAACATGCAGTTCTACAATATAAACATTATAGTCGAGTCGTTGTCAATTAAACTACCCACAGTGAACACGTAATCTATCTCAAATTGTTATAAAAGGGAATTTAGTGCAGGAAGTGAAAATAAAGCTCAAAGAAAAAATGCGGCAATAATTTCCATCACGTTGACTTCATATTTGATTTTTCAAAATCCATAATTATCTTATTGAACAATACCAGTTTTATTATTTCCTCGCAAGTAACACAGCGCAGCTGAGTGTGGGCGAATCAACTTTTATACAAGGTTCCTTTATTCTAAACCAAAAAATAAATAAAAAACAGGTCTCAGCGATTGTGCTTAGGACGTAAAACTTTATGAATTATCTTTGCAAACATCAAGGAGAGGCGCTCTGCATTTCTATTGGCGACTAGTCTCGATTAAATATTTAGCAGGTGTCATTAATGCGCTTGCTAAATTATTAACCCAGTGCGTTTATCCTATCGAAAGAATAAAAAATGTCGAAGGTCAGGCTTATAGCCAAATTCACCTTTTAAAGCGATTATAATAGCGATTAGCTTCTTTAGTATCTTAAAGTTGCTTTAAGGTATGTTTCTGTTCTTTTATTTTCCCCGCTAAATATAGCGGCAAAATGATGTCACATATTTGAAGTCACGTGACCTATACAAAAATCCAACTTCCCTGCTTCATTCCGCGGGAAAATTGACGTCACGGGACCTTAATGCCAATTTAGTTTCCCCGCTAAATTTAGCGGGGAAAATGACGTCACATGATTTGATGTCACGTGACTAGCTCTACACAAATTCAGTTTCCCCGCTAGATTTTGTGAGAAAATTGCCGTCCCGGTGCCTCAATAGTAATTCAGTTCCCCCGCTAAATTTAGTGGGAAAATTGACGTCACATGATACCAGCCCCATCTCAGTTTCCCCGCTAAACTTAGGGTGAAAAACGACGACACATAACTTGATGTTACGTGACTTCAACACCAATTCAGTTTCCCCGCTAAATTTCGCGGGAAAAACGACGTGACATGGCTTGATTTTAACGTACCTCCAAGGTTTATTTCTACAGGTTTAACCGCTAAATTTAACCGGGTAATTAACACGTGACGCGTCGCAGATGTTTCTGTTATGTCTGCAGATAATCGCTTAATTAGACAACATGGTTGGTTCTGTCCGGAAGGTCGGACCTCTCGCTTAATGAACCTATTCGCTTAACTACACGAGTACCAAGGCGCAAGCGGGGAACGAAATAACACGCGATGCACACGTTTACCTTGTCTGCATTAAAGATTTGAAGTAAACGGCCGTTTTGACGTGCGGAGAACTCTTTGATTTAGATCTTTACACCAGAAAAAGCTAGTCCTGCGGACGGTAGCACATGGAGCGCGTACCGCGTTCTTCTCGTTGCTTAGTGAATTTAGAAAGATGTACTATCGGAAACAAGATGAGCGTGAACGCGCCTCCGCTTGTCGCCGCGGAGGCGCGTTCACGCTCATCTTGTTTCCGATAGTACATTATTCCACCGAGGTGTCTGTATCTTAATAAAGTCTCGCTTAGTAACTGCTCGTAAGGATGGAGCTAGGACCCATGCGAATTTCCATTGCAGATTCTATGGGACTCTGAGTGCCGCCCGCTTTGACGACTTCGGCCATTAAGGGTGATCTATATCCAAGACTTCGTACGACACGTGCGATGAATAACACGCGCCAATCGCAAGTCCTGTTTCACAAAAGTTATATCGGTCACTCTGGCACTTTAAAACCACCAATTAACCAGAAAAGGTCCGTTTATGGAGAGGCATCACCATGAAAAATCGATGGGGTTGATGGGGTGGCCATGAACTTGAAAATCCTTCGTCAGCGTTACGCACAACATTATCGTTTTTCTATAATGGCTATCGCAGCCTTACACAGCGTCGCCGGTTAACAGTGCAGCGACACTCTGATTGACTCGTTTGTTTTAACCATTCAGTAGTGATATATCGAACACAATAAAACGCCACTGGTGAGAGTGACATTTGATGATGTTTGAGAACATTATGTCAAATTACTACTGCTTGTTACCCGCATTTGCGTACTTTTTCTGTCCCGTTCACACACTTTCGCATCATGACGTAACAGAACCGACGCCACGGGCGCTTTTTGCTCGCATATTCCTTCTGAACGGTGCAGCCGTGTACAACTACAAGGACGATATTTGTCTCCGCGTAGTGCCCACTACGAGTAATTTATTGGACGTTTCATATCACGGGTAATTAATAGCGAGCTCGAGCGTCAATTTTCCAACATGGTGCCCCAATTATTCAAGCGTAAAAAGTAAAATGAAATCAATTTTATGTAATTATCTTAAAAGTATACACAGTTTTACTCCTTTCTAATGGCCACTATTGCAACCAACATGGTTCTAGGCCAAAAAGCATCCTGACGCAACTTCTATTTACTACAAAATGTATGAACCCACAAAAAAAAAAAGAACTATACAAAAACAATTAATTTCGAGACTCTTTATTGAAGAGCTTGTGTGAGTACTCACTGGATTGTAAACATTTCTCTCTGAGATAATTTTTTTTAACAGAACGTGAAGAAGTTTGCAAGGTGTATTTATTGTTAGCCATACTTGCGGTTGCAGAAGCCGAGCTGCAGAGAGCTTCCATTGTGGTCTCTTCGCACCATCACAGAAGACATTCCTGACAGGCTTGAAAAGGTCAATTAGTTCAGACCGCGTTATGACATAGATCATTGTCGTTGGGTAGTTTGCATTCTTACTTGTAAAACTTTATATTTTCGGTGCTACTCATACACAAAACGCCAACTGATTGAAGCGTCATACGATTAGTAACATTACTGATATTGTTTCTAAAGCGTGTCTCTCACTAATATGCCCACTTCGTAAATGTCTTTCTAAGCTCACTCTATCTTCAATGTATTAAATTCAGTATATTTTACATAATTAGACAAACAAATAAGAAACCTATTGGCAATGACCTTTATTTTCATCGTTCTTAACGGATAAAATGCATTATAGAAATTGGTGTTTCACTTGACGTTCATTTTCCCTGTAAATCTAAAGGAGAAAGTGAAGGGCTGTAAGGACCACATGATGTCGGGTCACGGGACGCCGATTTCTCCCGCAACATTTGGCGGGGAATCTGGATTGATGTCTGGGTCACAAGACGTGAATTTCACCGCTAAGTTAAGCGGTTACCTGAATTGGTGCATAGGTCACGGGACGTCGATTTCTCGTTAAATTTAGCTGAGAAACTGAATTATTTTTTGGCCAAAAGACGTGATTTGTACCACTAAATTTAGCGGGAAAGCTAATTTGACGTATAGATCACGTGCAGTTCATTTCCCCAAGGTGTATAGGTCACCTAACGTCAAGTGATGTCACTTTCCCCGCTAAATTTAGCGGAAAATGCAAGGACGGAAAGACGGGCGGATGGGCGGAAAAACTTTTCGGATTGGGGGGAAGGGACGTTATAAAGCACTTAGTTTTTAAATAAATACAGTATACGCCAAGACCATTAATTCTCTTACACACTGTTACCTAGGTGACCCATCTTCAATTTAGACCGATGACAATGATAGTGCTTTCAAAGAACACTCCAAAACCTTTTATTATTTTTGCCTGTTCTAAAGAAATGCCTTTGAAATCACTACACTACATAAAATATTAAACACGCAATTAAACAGAAGAACAAGGGAAAGAGGGACACAGACAGTCCTTGCGTTCATTTGCGCTGTTTTATATTATTTGTACTATGTACCGACACACTCGACTACAAACGTTGTGGCAAATCTAACATTTTAGAGTCAGCCTTACTTCTGTGAGTGAAAGCGCACGAAATCATGCTAAAGACGTCTTCGTAACCTCTGGGCGAATCGCTATGAGGCAGCCCCCATGCCGCAATTATTCGCAAATATTTCATTTCCGTTAGAACGACCCTTACGCGTGCGAATATTTATCCGAAAAACGATAGTTTAAGGTTTCGATGATCAATCCTCAGTTACCCAGTGATTCGTACTTAAGCTCGTCTCACCTATTATTTTTAATTGAGCTGATGTTCAATAAATAAATAAATAAAAATAAACACCCAGCTTACTTTCTTCCCAAAACCAATATGTTATAAAAATCTAATTCTTTTGAAACGTTTATATAAAAATAGCTTACTTTCTACTAAATAAGTGCGCAATAAATATTTATTTTTTTCGGATACGTTTTCAAACATTTCGTTTACTTTCTACTATACCTTCTTTGAGCTGAAGTCCGGTTGCAGCCGAAGCTATGAGCTAATTGGTCCAATCAAACTGTGTACAAAGCGCAAGTCACTGGGTCTTTTTGTTTGTGATTGGTTCAGCGATGATAGAACGCCTACAGAACAATTACGAACACCATGATGGCGCCCTTTTGGCGATGTCTGATTGACCGCATCAGCTCGATGCGTCGGCTGACTCTGGACTTCAGGAGAAAAGAAGTATAAACAGATATGCTATGAACTCTTAATTTTTTTAACGTTGTCATACATTTTCTTTGCTTTCTCTTAAGCAAATATGCATAAAACGCGTACTTCATTGAAACGCTTCCAACTTATTCAATATTTTATATTAAATTGGAATGCAAGAAGTCTTAATTCCTTAGAAAAGTTTCCAAGCATCTTCCTTACTTTCTCCTAATCAAATATGCAATAAATGCTTATATTTTGGTGCAAACATATAGTTAGCATTCTCCTAAGGAAATATACGTAACCGTCTTACTTAACAACAACAGAAAAGTTTTTAAACTTGTTCACATTTTTTTGACCAATATACAATGAACCGTAATTTTTGGGGAAAATGCTTCAAAACGAGTGGTATACTTTTTGCTACACAAACATAAAATAAACAGTATATTTGTTTTTCAAGCACACACTTGCTACTAAAGATGTATAAAATAAACGCTTAATTTGTTGCCAACGTCTCTTTAAATGTTGAAAGAGAGTACCAAACATTTTGGCCGAGTGCCAATTAAACATAAAATACACAAAACAAATGCCAAAAGCTTCAAAGGAATCGCCCGTCCCCCTCCCTTCTGGCCATTGCAGATAGCGCAAGGCTTAGCACCCGTAATTTGCATGTAAATATTTCCGGGAACTGTTTCCCACGACTTGTTAGGGAAATGCCCATACGTGATGCCATATGCGTCCCACGAATTATGCATAATTTATACGCATTAAATCTGGGTCGACGATCAACAGTTAGTTTCCGGCTTACGGTCTGCGTCTCCCCTCCGGGCCCTTAGAAAGCTTTTCCCGGAGAATTCGTTAACCAAGTTAAAATATGAGTCTCGTGGTCGCAACGTGTACAAACACTCTCTGACCTTTTGACGGAGAACTTTGTATACTGAACAAAGTGGTACGGTTTGTGGTGGTCATCCTTCCATAGTTGCTGTAGCTTTATAGCTAAGGTTCCGTGTTTGCGGTTTATACCGTTAAATTCTCTAAATTAACCTTCGGGTCTTTTAAACACAGAATGTGTTTTATGACTGGCACCGAAACTTTTCTGTCACTCAACGAGGGACGGAAGTCGATAAGCCGACTGCCTTCCGAACGCCGAAGCAGAGCTTGGTTTCTCACCGACTGGACACCAGTGCCTCCCGAGGATGTTGCTCGTGTGCATCCTTGTTACTCCCGGCGGGGGAAAACATCCCATGTTTAGATATACAAGTGCGCTCTGCTCATTGAAACCAGCGTGCTCCGGGCCTCACAAAGATAACGAAGCAAAAAATGTTTTTTTGTCAGTTTTTTACTGCTTTCGACACGTCAAAACGCAAAAAATTTCGAAGGTGTTTTTTTATGAGGTTTATATTTTGTTGAGTTAACTGAGATGAACCTCGTTCTCCCTCCCCCCCTTAGCTTTTAGTTGTGGCAGAACGAGCCCACGTTGATTCACAGTCTCTAGCCAAACACCGTTCTGCCACGCACGGCGTGGTTAAGACGACCTTTTTCTTTTGACGGATTGTGAAAACTGCCAGAACATTTCCCCGCAAGCGTGTGTCCTCTATCATTGGATGGATGAATGGACGGATGGCATTGGCTGTACCCTTTGTATCGGGCGGTATAACTTCGCCGCCTTCCTAGAGACATTTCCCTTTACCATATAGATTTTACTATACATTACGACTCTCGTAAAATCATCTACCCTATCAATGTTGTGTATTATCACGCTTCTCTAGACCTCCACCAATCTTGTAATCCATTTTCTTGTGATCCTAATTTGTTGTTTCTCCATTCTTCCTTTCTAAACAGCAACACCCAGCGCTCCCTCTAAATCCGTTATCACATGTTCTATCGTCTCGCTGTCACTATGGCATACGGCGCGTATATGTCGATCTCTTAAAACTTAGCCCTACATGTCTTCGTCCCTACAAACTCGCATTCTTGCCATAACGAGTAAAGAGTTTTTCCACGAATAAGCAAACACCGGTTCCTTTTTAGAGCGCAGCTCTTAGGAGCCCGTTTACGGCTTGAGCAGCATCGCCGTCGCCGTCGGCGTAACTTCGCGGTGCATTATAGGACCCGTGATTTCACTGGTGACGTCGCTGATGACGTCATCCCGATGACGTCACGTGGCGTCACTGATGACGCCATTACGATGACGATGACGATGCCGGTGACGTCCTAACGATAACCCCGGTGACGTCACGTGATCCCGGTGACGTCACGTGACCCCGGTGATGTCACGTGACTCCGGTGACTTCACGTGACCCCCATGAGATCACGACGGTCACGTGACCTCACGGTCACGCCGACGGCGACGGCGACGCCGACGCCGACGCCGCTTGGAGCGAGGACGTGCAGGCAGGATGACGAAATTAGGGAAAGGGAGGAGGGGTATGCCCTCCCTCAGTACCCTTCCCTTCTCCTCCTCAAGAGGTGCGCTCTAAAAATTCGGTGTTACAGGAGTTCTAAACGGCTTTGATTTTTTATGTCCTTGTTTTTTTGAACCCGTACAATTCTAAAGCTGAATTCCTTTGCATTCTTCGCTCTCAAATATTCCTTTCTGCTTTTAGGGGCGAAGCTCCATAGGGTCTAGCCTTGTCCGTCCGGCGTCCGTGCTCTCATAGATTGCCATCCCATCTGTTTTCTTAAAAAAGAAAAAAAAATGTTTGCGCACTCGACAGGATTCGAACCTGTGCGGGGAGATCCCAATATATTTCTAGTCCATCGCCTTAACCACTCGGCCACGACTGCCGGACGAGTAGGGGCTATGAGATGTGGTAGTAACACAAGAGCTGGGGACGTCATGGATGAAACGTTGCATGTAGCCGCTCAGCGTCTATACAGGAGAGGCGCTGCGGTCAAATGCGTATATAATCGCGTTAAACTTTGCATGCATTGGCTCAACGTTTATAGACGAGAGGGCGCTGCGGTCAAATGCTCAAATGCGTATATAACCACGCTCCATACCACACATTCTTTCTCTGACATGGACCGTTGACTTAAGCGGTGGAGATGCGTTCCACGGCTTCTAGCGGATCCAAGCTGATCCGCTAGAAGAACCACTGTCTCTGCATTTCACCGACCATAAAGCAGTAATAATGAAGTCAAAACGCAACCCGGAATTTGCACTACCTATGAGCAATAAAAAAATCAGCACGATCAGCACTACCTATGAACAAAATCAGTATCATCAGCACCACCAGAGCTTCGCCCCAACCAACATCATTCATCACTTTCTTTTCCGCCAGACCAGTCTGCTCAGCCTAAACCTCATGGCCAGTGTGAAGGTTTATACATGTCAGCCTTCGGGTTCGGTTCATTCATTTTGTGTTTAAATTTTGTATGCATAATTGCCTTTATACTTTCCGCGCCTACCGCGAATTTTCCTCTTATATGAACATTTGTTTAAATTTGAAGTCAATAATTGCCTGTCTGCTCTCGATGGAGGACAAGCCCATCTCCGCCATAACTCACTCATTTAATATGTTTCTATACGTTCTCAGATGCCATCTGCCCACGCTCGTTTGTCGAAGAAGACGACGAAGCTTGCTCTAAGTCGGCGCCTGGACATTGTGTTAATATTTCTGGCAGTTTTTGCTGTTTTGCAACTTACTCCGCGGCAAAAAGAACATCCTCTCTATCTCCTGCAATATCACCGACACCTCGACTGCAGAAAGTATCCGCGACAAACCGTAGGGTTTCCTCCTGAAGGTCCTCTGGACGGCACCGCTCCGGTAGGCCTGATGGAATCCGATGATGCCACCTCAAAACCAGTACTCGCCCCTGGTCGATTCGACGTGACGTCTGTAACGCACACCATGCAAAACTTGCAGCCCAACATTTTGACGACTACTATGTAGTACTTACCGCCTGAAAAATACGACACCGACACAAAAATTAAGACCGTCTTTGAAAAAAAAAAAAACGGCGAACAAAACGATGTCGAGGATACGGAAGAACAGTGTGCTTCTACCAATGAAGAGTGACAAGATCACGACAACCAATACAAGACAATTGAATCACGCAAACGACGCAGGGAGAGTACGGACTCAAAATCAAGTTCTCCCAAAC
Source organism: Ixodes ricinus (assembly GCA_037355805.1). Taxonomy (NCBI): domain Eukaryota; kingdom Metazoa; phylum Arthropoda; class Arachnida; order Ixodida; family Ixodidae; genus Ixodes; species Ixodes ricinus. The sequence continues at coordinate 112,968 of JAZHYW010003064.1, forward strand.
CAGCAGTCAACTGCCAGGCTCTTGGGCTTCCCGTCATATTCCACACCAGACGACCAAAATACCAACATCAACAATATGAAGCTTTCGAACTGCTTGAAAGCCACTGTCCTGATGGAAATTACAGCATGCGACCGAATTCAAGGCTGAATGCATTGCTGTAGAAACTCGCAATTTAGATACAACAACCACTTTACTGCATATCAAGTCTCTTTGTGAGGTTGAGCGAGGGTGCAAATGAGCCCCGCTCTAAGAACATGCAATGGGTGTCATACAACGACAGCCAACTAACTGAGGCACTTCTCTCAAATACATCAGTCGTTCGCATCCGAAGGCTG